>JAKMXA010000149.1:0-128450 GCA_025328625.1 Colletotrichum sp. SAR11_240 | reverse complement strand
GGGGGGGAAGACCATAAACATTCACGCCGTTTCTTCCGCCCACCTTTGGCCTCCGCCTGCCCCTCTCGCCCCCCCCCCCACCCCCCCCCCCTCCCCTTCCGGGAGCCAACTGGAATCTCACGCTGAAACGAATCCAGGCCATTCACTCCCTCCGCCGTCTCGGAGCACCAATCTACGGTTTCGACACCGAGACCTACCATGCTACCAAGAAATCCCAAGAGGGCTCAATTGCCCATTCCTGGCCCACCGCGTCTTTCAGCACGCTGGAATAGTTTGTCGAGGTGCTGGCATGAGGATGGGAGCTGCGCACCTCACGTTGCACTTTACGACAAGGGTGAGAGGGCATCGCTAATGTATCAAGATGGTTTAGTGTCAGAAATTTGTAGCCAGGTGTGAACAGAATCAATGAATCAGAATCGCAATGCACCCATAGATCACCGATGCTTTGTTCACCAGTGACTGCCATGTCTGCCGACACGCAGCCGCCGCTCTGCCAAGTCCTCAGATGCCGGCTCATGGAGTCGAGGCTATCGTTGAGCAGCGGCACCGCGTTGGCTCAAGTTGCATGGTATCGGCGCTCGTTTCGGACAGGGATGCGTGGGAGAGGACCAGCGTGCATAGCTAGCCGCAACTCCCTCGGCCCCGCGATGCGACGTGAATGCTGGCTGTTTCGTGATGGGCTCCGTCATGATGTCTGCCCGTGAAGAAGCGTTCCCACTGACACCGACCGAAATGAATGTGCCACGTTGCACATAAGATGTAGAAGCATGCCTGCAAGGAATGATCTCAAGAATGACTGGACATTCAGCCTGCCTTGATGACGATTGGCACGCTCTGGTCCTTGGCAACACGGCACGAAGTCGGTCTTGGCTCGATCCGCCCGTTTGCCCGGCCGAAGCAACCGGAGATCCCACAACACAAGCGAGTAAGCAAGCAAGCAACACTATTCTGTGTTTAATATTACACAGGATAAGTCCTTGTCCACTAACTCATTTACGCTCTCGCAGCTTTGCATGTGGGTTACTCTCGCAAGCTATTTCTTTGCGTCGGGCTTTTTTCCTGCCTGTACGGGTTGTTGACCAGGAGTTGTTCCAGTCTATGTTGGTTTCGAGCAGAAGTATTGCTTATGATGATGACGTTTTCTGCATCGGGGCAACCCCCTCGTGAGGGCTGTGCTCGGCTTACTTTTGGTGCACTTTACCGCCAAGCTCAGCCTCATACAGCACGAGTAAAAGTGACAGACGCTGTTTGTGGCATGAAACTGTGCATGCTTGGACTCACCTTGGTCCCGTTTGATGCGGGGAAAACAGGCAAGCGGCTGGATGCAAGAGACGTGCGATATGGTCTTCTTCATCTTGGGCATGTCCGTGGATTCAGACGGAGTCATATTATCTCTGTGCCCGTCACCAGGCATCTAGGACTAAGGTGTGTTGGAGAGAAGCTTGGAGATCTTGGTGTTGGGAGGACGAACAAAGACGGTCGGGATATTGGAGGAAAGATAAGGGCAACAAGTTTCAGGCAGCCATTTATTACAGCAAGCTTTGATGGGTAGTTTATGCACGCCGACCGACAGCGGCGAAAAAGATCTCAATCCAAACAAGGGGGGAGACCAAGGCTGCTTTGGACCCAGCATCGTGCAACCTCACCTACCATGTTGTCAAGATCATGAACAAAGAATAAGCGCTAAACATGATATGAGCTGGGCAAAGTGGCTTGGGCATATGGGCCCTTCAGAAGTGGCTTTCGCTCTGGTGCTGAGAGCATCCATTCACCGTTTGTCCCTCGTCATTCAGTTTCCAAATCGCTACAAACAAGGCAGGTCACCTCTCTCTTCAGAGACAAGCAAGCTACTGCGGTGCAGCACATTGCGCAGCATCGCGCACGAAGTGAGCTAACTCAGCTGAGCTTTGCCTGAAAAAGCTCTATGATTGCCAGAAACTGACTGTTTTGCTCCCTGTGGTGCGTCAATGCCATGAAGTACCTGATGCCACGCGTTCGAGGTGCGAATATAACTTCATGCGGGCCCATCGCTACCAGTCACAGCAAGCGTGTTCAGATCGTTTCAAACACCACAGCGAGAAACAGTAAATGTAGAGAAGAACGACAACCGGCCGTCGGCATGATGCATCTACTCGTAGCACAAACCCTTATGCCACCAGGAAAAGACACAAGATCGCGAAGGAAGGCTCAAATTCACCGGCCACCGCTTCAGCAGCACAGGACAAGATGAAAACCCCAGTGGAAGAGCAGCCAAGATGTCATGGGCGTGGGGGGCGGGAGGCAGGGGGGAAAGATATCTCCAGCGTCGACGAGCTGAATCATCTAAGCTTCGAAGAGACACAGCCTCAAGATGAACTCCTTCAGCCGCAAAGCCACAAAGTTACTGGCCCGCAATAAGTGTCTGAGAGATGCGAGATGCTTCTGAGGGTAGCACTTGCTACAGGTTTGGAGCGGATGCACGACATTCGCAATGCCCTTCGCCGAGTAGAAGGTGTTGAAGGATGAATCTGGCTGGGGGTCTCAAATCGGGACTAGTCGAATGCAAGCCACTTTGAATCACGATCCATGAATTCAAGATGAATTCTGTGGGCTTCATCGTTCGAAAATGACTTCATCCACGTTTTCTTTGCGATTTAGTCTGTCTCTACCTCTGCCTTTTCTTGTTTCGGATGAAGACTTCCACCCCCCGCCCCCTGGATGACGCCCATTTGGGGCAGCGCATAGGAACGGCATCCGCTATGGAGTGATACACGAATACGGAAGGACGGTAAATGGATACTGAGACCTTGAAAAGGACTTTTCGAAGTTTTACGCGTACTTTGCGCACCCATCTGGTCCACTAGATTGTAAGGTCTCTGATGGATGAGTCCCTGCAACACAGCCTCGCAATTCGGGGAGCTTTCCGAGCCATTTGGTGTACGCTTCTAAGTCTTTTAATTAACAGATTCTGATGCCAACCCCCCTGCACGCTAGTGCTGGCCGCTTGTCACTTGTTTTCGTTGGTGTCTATCAAGAGTGGCCTTTGTTGCTCCATTTTGGTGGCTCGGTGCCAATTTAGGTTGGTGCCGACTTTTCAGCACGTGGGCAGGACGCGGATTTCAGTGGCGGAATACAGGTATGGAGCGCAGCGGAAGGGGCTGCAACTGCCAATGCTGCGAAAGCCTGTGGCTTGTCGGTACGTGCCGATTTTGCCCTTGAAGTTGGGACATGCAGGTCAGGCAGTCAGAAAGCCAACGTGTGTGATTAGCACTTTATGGTGGGCGACGGGCCCTGTGGTGGTGCGTCGGTACGTACCTTGTTAGACACACGCAGGTTCGGAGAATTTCTTCGGGCCGGGCCGATGAGATTCCCAGTGGAGGTAGATCAGATCAGATGGTACCATCCGAATCTGGTTAGCGCGACAATGCTTGGAGCGACCTCGTTTTTTGTCGTTTGCTTTGGGCGGCGTTTGCCTTTGGACTTTGGATTGAAAGATTGCAACCTACGCCGACGACGTCCGCTTCGGTGGTATCTGGCTTTCTGTTATGGGCTGCTGATTTCCGAAGCCACGTTTCAAATTCCATCTTTTGAAAATCTCAAAAGCGCTTGCATCATGTCCAACAACGCCGATAGACCCGCTGAAGGCCAAGGCCGTGAGGCCGACGACGATAATGACGACGTCCGTATCATCAGTTGGCGGCGATTGCCCTCTTCCAGTGCCAACCAAGCTGCACCTGCCCGACAGAATGATGAGGAGGACGAGGTAGAGTTTCTTTCTTCACGCGCCATTCGGCCCAGTCCGGGACTCAGCAGCCTTGTGACTCTGTCCCACTCGGGAATGTCCCGCGCCATGGCGGGCGGCGGATGCCTCTGCAGCAGCTCTGTCGAGAAGAAGTATCTTTTTACCGAGTGTTTCCATGTGAGCAAGACCTCCTTCTCGCCACGTACCAATGCCATGCTGACCGTTGGCTAACTGACAGATGGCATGTGGGGCCTGCGCCCGGGGCGCCAAGTGCTGCCACAAAAAGCAGCGATGCATCATGGCCTACCCGCCTCAGTCTCCAGAATGTCCGCTATGCGAGGAAGAGCCGGCGCTGCACCTTTTGGTTTTCGAGTGCGGTGAGTCTTGTGGATATCCTGTACATCAGATGCTTGCCTGCACCTGTGCTGACTGCGACGGTGGTAGGTCACATAGTGTGCCCGACCTGCCTCCCAAAGTTGCCGAGTCTCCTCTGTCCGTTCTGTCGCGCGGATGTGTCCACCGGACCGGTCGCACAGTACCCCATCGCACCGGGACAAGCCGCCCTCCGCGTCTGAACAAGCCACGCGCCGACATCGTTTGCTGCGTTTTCGCTGGTCAGCATGTTTGGCGTGCTCCTTGAGGTTGAGCGGTGGAAACGGCAATGTCTGTGCCGTGGACAAATTGGTGTGACCTGCAGTACCGCTACAATTGAAATATGACCAGAATAGCTTTCGAGTGTTGAGAATGGCGGGCTCCAAAGAAGCCACGCACAAGAGGGGTGGAAATGAGGGTGAACACTAAGGTAGGGTGCGAGGAAGGGTACTTTGGTGTGGGTCGGTCTCGTTTCTTGGATGAGGTGGCCAAAGGGGTCGCTGGGCGTGGTGGGCTTCATTGTGACTGAGGAGGGGACGACTCTCAAAGCCCTGCAGCCTTTGATTGCCTTGCGTGACCCTTAAAAACCACAACGACATGACGTCTCGTCCAGGCCCTCAAGGTGCACTGAACGAGATCCAGATTCGCGTTGTGCCTTCCGTGCCCAACTACCTACAGATTGATCTTCTCCCCCAGCAACAGGTGCCGCGCTTGAGACGCAAGAAAGACTCATTGCATATCAAGATCTCGCCATTCTCGAATAGGTACCCAAGCGTCAAAGCCGGGGGCGGCAGCAGATATAAAAGATAGGCGCGGTGCCCTGGAGTGCCAGGCAGACGAATGGAGTGGGAAATTTGGTGGGTTCCAGGGCGTGGGTAAGGCCCGTAGCTGGAAGTGCGCTACCCACAGCCGCAGCGGGTCGGGTACCTAGCTACACTGCGTCTACCCACTGGAAGTTACGTATCTCACAGCGACATTAGTGCCTGGTGGGTGTGCAGCAATTTGATACCAACCATCTCCATCTTCAGCGATTTGCCACATTCAATTAATTCTGTCCAGCAAGAAGGTAACTTTCTGGTAGGAACATGCGCCCGCAGCATGGCCATTACATCAATGCATTGGGAGCCGGGCCATTTTTTATTCTTTGAAGACTGGTTGGAGTTCCATCCCATCGGTCATCGTGAAAATGCTGCCTGGGCGGGTTGGACGGTTGTGGGCTGGTTAGCAACATGCGCGCATCCAATCCCCTCCACAAGGTCGACCGTCAAGGTACCCGTAAAAGTACACATGAGCCCGTACAAATAAACCTGCACAAGTGCAAAGAGCCCGTTCATTTTCAATGTCCATCGGCTCATTTGGGCTGGTATGTTGAGATCTAATCACCAAAAGGTACGGTGGTGCGGTTGGTGCTAACCGCCCTGCTGCTGCCACTGCTCAGGATACCCGCCCACCCTCTAAGCCCTGGAGCACACCTCACATTTCTTCCACCAGCCCGCCTTCGACCACCCCGATCAGCTCGCCATCACCTTCCTTGAAACTTCACGCTTTTCCCGCGCACGTAGCATGGATTTTATGGACAATATCAACAATATCCACACTTCAAGTCTGACGCCCCGAGCTAACACGCCAGTGGAGTCGCTGCTATTTGTGCTTTCCCTTGAGGTCCCTCCTTGTGAAGTCACTGCCATTCATCGCTACTATTAGAGTCGCTGCCATTAGAGTCGCTGCCATTAGAGTCGCTGCTAGTGGAGTCGCTGCTAGTGGAGTCGCTGCCATCTGTCGCTGCCATCTGTCGCTGCCACGGTACCCGCATTGCCCTCAACCTCTCGACCACATCTAGACACCGCATACCTGTCTTTTCCATCCCTCCGCGCCCAGCTTTAGTTTCGAGAAATTCGCCGATGCGTGCAAGCCGGATGTAACAGGGGAGCCTACCAATATAGTTTGGACGGGGCAACAACCACATGCACCATTCGGGCGGCTGACATGCAGGCAACAAGCCAAGGCCGACAGATTGAGCGTGCCGTACGTCTGAGCAAATTCCTGGGATGGACACTGCACCTGCGGTATTATCTTCATCAGCGCCCGCGACTTTTCAGTCTCGAATGTTTGCAAATCTCGTCGCAGCGAGAGCATCGATGGTGACCCACGATGGCACAGCTATATCAAGCAGCCTCAGACGGCATGGGCTCGATGCAATAGAGACCGACACCAATCATAGACACAGACTTTTGAACAAAGCAGCATCCGTTCATTTCGAGCCAGCCGTCGAAAGCAGAGAGATTGGTGTCTATCCGGTTGACTCGTGTAAGCACTCACATGCACATTGGGCATCAGGCTTCCTTGTCAGATTACTAGCGCATCGACTTCGTTGCAAGTATCTAAAGCCACTTACCGTCGAAGACTGAGCAAAATGTATTCAACGCGCTATTCCAATAGAGAAACTAGCCATATTCCTGCCGCGCTGATGCTTCTCAGCCTGTGCTGGCTCCTCTGGGATGGAAAGGTGTTGGCTCAGAGTCGGGAGCATCATCATCAGCTTCGATGGATTCCAAAGGGTTAGCAGACAGACCAAAAGACGCTGGTCATAAGCATCATACACCAGGCTATCTAGAATCGAGGGGAGGCATGACATATCAAACGCCAAAGCGCGAGGCCTCTCTGCGGTGTTAAGCCGACAGATCCGTACGGTGCGCAGTGCAGTGGCCATCCATCAAGCTCCCGAACACATTTTCGTAGTCAATTTCCGACCGGCGCCGACTATGTCGAGATCAAGATACATCTGCCCTTCGCCGGTGAAGTCAAGGTCGATTCCCCTGGTACTCTTGTCATGGCGCAGACCTTCAAGCGTCAGCTGGAGAAGCAGATGTAGGAAAACGGCCGAGGTTGTACCGTCTTGTTGGTTGCGATGAGGAGATCCCTTGGAAGATTTCTGCACGCTGTGAAAGTGGAAGTTCGGCGTTGTCACCATCATTTCTTTCGGGTGGGCCAGCCTCGGAAACCCGTCACTGCTGTAATCACCGTCAATGAGGTTAGTGGCGATGGAGCGTCGAAGCTTTGTCCGAGATACGCTGGTGCGAGAGCCGAAGCTTTCGGTCGGATTGACTTATGAACTCCGCCATTGTAGCCTGATAAGCAGGGTCAGCTGACCAGAAAGCAACGGCCGAACGATAGAATCGGGGAGCAGGGCCTGGCAGCCGATGAAAGACACAGACAAGGAGAAGAAGAGTGACGAACAGACCGGCCAATCGGATAAAAATTTTGGCAACAGAGTGATTGTGGTGGCTAAGCGCGAGGCGTGGAGACAGGTGGTTAGAGTAGGATGGCCAACATCCGACGATGCTGTTCGGAGGATGACGAATGAGGAGGATGTGGAAGATGTGCGAGGAGAATCAAGTGGGCAGCAAGCCGGGACCTTGCTGGCGTGCTGGGGCACCCGGGTAAGGTAGGCAGGAAGCCTTCCTTTCACCTTTGCAGCGTTGTACAGGGGAAATGTTTAGGGGAAAGAGCGGCCTGGTCTGTTGGTGACTGCCCGATAGAAAGAGGGGCAGTCATATGTGATTGAGGTGGGGGTGGCGTGCAGCTGGGTGGATCAGTGTGAAAAGGCAGGCAGGATCCATGCGAATCAGTCTAGCTGGGTGCGGCCGGCGCCTCACACATGTGGCAGGTGCACTCTTCAGCCCACGTCACTGCAGAGACGTCCAACCATGTAAGCACAGCGGCAACGACGAAGACGACAATGACGATGTCGACGGCAACGGTGATTAAGGATTCCTGCTACTCTCCATCCACCGCCACTTATTTAGCGAGATTTTCCTCGAAGATCCAGCCGCAATCTCAGAGCTCCCAATCTTATTTGAAACCGGAATGGTTGGAGCCGACATCCAGCGCCTACTTCGGCACCCAGGCTTTGAATACTGCTGACCTGGTTCCAAATTCAAGCTTCGTCTCCTGCGGAGACAGTAGCCTGCGATGTGAAAGTATGAAAGGTCGAAAGGAAAGAGGACCGCGGTCGCCGCAAAGAACAACTTCACCACACATCGCTGAATGCAAGGTAGCATCCCAGCAAAGGGGATCCCCTGTGCCTTTTCAGTCGGCAGATTTACCTCTTTGCCAGCTGGTGCTGTGCCTTCTCCCCTCTGCTTTGCTGTTTCAAAAAGCTCGGTGATATCCATCGCTGCTCTTGCCCGGCTGACGCCTGCAATGCAAGATGGCGATGCAGCGTTCCACCCAGCTTCCAAGCCGCGAGAAAACTCACCAGGTTGATTGAATCACTGCTCTATCTCAGAGCCTCTTATCCATAAGAATTAGTTCAAATTCATTCCTCATGCTTGAACGCCACCGACTCCTAGTGATGGGTCAGACTTGCCGTCGACAATTCAGCCTGGATCATCCGTCCGCACCCCAAGCTTGCCACATTGCCGCTCGCCGACTTCAGCCCGCGCGCCTGCGCCATGGTGCTGCAACTTGCTATCCAGATTCCCCTATTTCGATTCGACAACCAATTAGCACATGCCTATTTCCCGCTTTCGGGCAGCACGTTGCACCGCGCATCGCCCGCCTCCACTGGCGCTACGGCCTTCTTTTCATACTGAACCTTCGATACGGATCTTGTATTCGTTGGGCGTTGGGCCTCCCCAGACTCTCAACCGTCCTCTCACCTGCGGCGCTGTTGCTTTCCTTTCCGATTCCATTCACGCTTCGCCGGGCAACCCGCTCGAATGCATCAAAGCGAGGCAAATGTTTGCTGGATCATGGAGGCCGCTGGAAACCCCCGACTTGAAGCGAGGGCATTGTCGCCGCCGCGTTCCTGGTATTGCGGAGGATAACCTCCAAGTCCTCCGCCCCCGACCAGAAGCCAAGACTCCGCCGCGCAAATTGTACCGTCAAAGGTGATTTGACCCCCGAACTATTACGTCTGGCTGGCGATAATTGCCTTGGCTGGATAAATTCGAAAGGTGCTCTGGGTAAGGTGTTCCAATCAAAGCGCAACCGCAGGAAAATAATACAGGCGCGTCAGACAAGGCAGGGCAAGCGGACCTTGTAGTGGAGTGGGTTTTCAGAAACTGCCGTTTACAAGCTGCCGATTTTACCTCCTGCGGATTCTCAACTACCCGCCGATCCAACAAACTGACGGTTTTCAGCAACTGCTATTCCGTCCCTTCCCGCACAGCCCTATGAGGTACGAACCTTCTCACTGGTTTGGACTCTTCATTTCTAGTAGGCGGAATGCGAAGTCCCTCTTGGCACACTGGCCCAGGGACGTTCGCGACTGTAGTGGCGGCGACAGATGGCAGGGAGTCCAGTTCATCTGACGCCACCTTGTAACAGGGAGCCTCCGTCTTTTTGTCACTAGCATATGCACCTCTGGAAGCCAAAAGAAATCGGATGGCTTCTTCAGATGACCACTAAAAAAAATCCAACGCACATGTCTTGGTGGTGGTGGTGTAGGACCTCGCGATAAAGACTTTTCTTTGTTTTCTTTATAGGAGCGCGAGGTGGTCGTGGTAAGGTAATAAGGACTAAGGCAGCGACTCCACTAGCAGTGACAGATGGCAGCGACTCCACTGGCAGTAGATGGCAGCGACTCCACTGGCAGTGACAGATGGCAGCGACTCCACTGGCAGTGACAGATGGCAGCGACTCCACTAGCAGTAAGCGACGGCATCGATAGCATTGACGGAAAGCAGCGACTCAGTTCTGACAGGTGCACAAACCAGCATCGGGGAATGGCTCGCCGAACCTAGATCACCGCACCCAAAGCAAAATGAAGCCTTTCAAAAGCCATAGCTACAAGGTTGTACTTTGTGTCTTCCCTTGACTAGGAGCGCATCTGGGAGTTTCTCTCTGGTTCAGCTAATCTGCATCCCAGCTTTTATTTGGCGAAACTCTGGGCGCCTCCGCGACGCATGCGTTTGTCCTGGACATTCGTTTCGATGACGAGGTCGACGATATTTTCCTTCAGGATGTCGCCCTCGGCGGAGACTTTTGCTGTGGGACCATTACTTCAATGGCTTCAGTAGCGTAGCCGGGAGGGATGGATGCAGAGGCAGAAGTCGACCTATTTGCACATATCGGGCTGGCAAGGTCGAGGGTAGTCTTAGTTGTCGTTCTATGAATACGTTGAGGCGTGAAGAGTCAGACCAAAGGAATAGCAAACGAGTGGGAGATTGGCCGCGGTACGCAACATCAAAATTTGGCTCGGCCAGATTGACGACACCACGATGGAAGCCGATGTTCCCGGCGCTTCCTTCTATGCGCGATGACGACAGATATTGCTCCGCAGAAAACGCTTGATTTCGAGCATGGAGATCCGAGATGGCCGCCTAAGGGTCTATCGACAAAGCACAAAAAGAGTCTGGCTTGTTTTTAATTCAGCTGGGTGCTACTTTTTGTTCTCCAACGCCGCTGGGAAACCTCATGATTGGGTTTGAGGGGAGCGCATGGGTCTTGGCCACTAAACACCTGGTCTTTTGCGGGCTTTTTGACCCGCAATCTAACGGCAATCGAAACGGAACAAGTCGATTCTAGATTGGCTGGTTGATTGAATTTTTCATTCAGCCAGCTTGGCGGGACGGGAGATGGCGCTGGCTGGGGTGACGGGAGGATGGCGTTGACAAAGGCTGCGGCGATGCGGGTGGTGGTAGGGGCGATAGCAGCGTACCTAAATTCCGTTGGCCACACACTGATTTCGAACCTGAGAATCAGCGGGAACTTCTGGAGCTTGAGCCATGAGTCTCCCTTAGGTGTGGCACCTGTAGCCTCAGGAGGGGCAGCAGCTCCACATTAGCCATAGTAGGCTTGGTAGGCGTGGTAGGCAGGCACCCTTAGGGCCTTCCTACCTTCCTGCTATCCTTCCTACCTAGCTTCAATTCCTTTCACTGGGTCCCCCTCCGACTTGAACTTCTTCCCTAAAGACAAACACTTGCGAAATACAAGATTCTTTCTTACCAAACCGTCTCTGTGGGTTCTCCCGCTCGTTCCACGCGTGGTCAATCTGGTACGTTCCCCCACTCCGATTCAGTCTCTTCCGGCTGAATTGCCCCTCCCCCCTACTTGCAAATGTGCTAGCCGCGTACTGACTTTGAAGGTCCCCGACAGCAATCTATTCCGATCACAATATCTTCATCAAGAATCCCAGCCAAGCCACCATCGCGAGTCTCTCCAAGTCCCAACACAGGTGTTCAGCTTGCGCGCTTCCCTTCGAAAATGCTCCTGCCCAGTTTGCCTCAACGGAAGCTCCTCCCTTGTCGACCTGATGTGAAAACTTCAACGTGACTCCAGAGTCAACCTCGACAAGTGCCATCTCTATGGATCTTTTTGGCGCTTCAACCCTTCAACGCAAGACGGGGCATGCCTTTTGCTTCGGTCTCCGGCCAACTGCAAGATCTCATTGGAGGCGTCGCTCGCCTGCTGCCCCCATCCACCCCTCTTCCATTTACCTTGGTCGGTGCGTCAAGGACGCGAGCATACCACCAAGCCTCCTCTACCGGCGTGTCACCTTGTCAACCGATGTTACTCATGGCAGAGATCCTTGTGTTACAGACCAAGTACGGAAACCAATGCCGCCACAGCAAAAGTCTGTCATGCTGCGGGAGACCTTGGTCGTCCTCTGTGGGGTGTGGTCAAAGACGTAAAGAAGGTCTGCGCCGCGCGGGACAGACGCCACATTCCTATTGCTGCCATACACATGCGATAATTATTATTTGCATGGAACGCGCCTTCATGACTTGATGGTATTCTTTGGCGGGCTTTACGAATGGGCATCACGCGAGATGCAAGCACGCAAAAATCACCTTTCTGGTTCCCGGTTTTCTCTCAAATAATGGAACCTGCCTGGATGCTTGTGGTTCAACATGGTCTGTCGGTGGATATTTCTCGACTTTGGCGCTGCTTGAAATCGGCATATGTCCACTGGAGGCCCATGACGGGAGATGTACCCGGGCTTGTTGTGAGCTGCTCAGCCAGTGGCTCGTGTTACTTACCTTTTGCAAGGGCCGATTTCTCAGCTCGGGCCTTGGACGGCGTCTCTCCAAGCGACAGAACGTGTTTGGCAAAAACGCCATTTCGGCCCCCAATGTTCTCTGCCTCGAGCATCAAATCGGGGGGTGTCATCGGCTTGAGCATTCTCATGTGAGCGGTGATGAGAAGCAGATAATTGAAGATCTGATGATCTTGTCTGTATTGACACTCCATCAATCGCAAAGGTCCTCGACGAGCATAGAGGAGTCTGCTTATCATTACTAAAGATTACATGCGAGCCATTCCACCAGCCGGTTTGTATTAAGCTGCAGACTCGGTGCCTCGTCTTGGGACGCAATGGGTGCGGGCGTTCGCTGGAATCATAAGGCCAACAATGACCACAATGCAGGTACACATGATCCAATCGATGCACGCGAACTACCGATCTACATCGTTGGGGCCGGCCGCGGAGTTGAGCAACCAGTCGGACTCGGCGCGGAAGGGAACGCCAATATGCTTCCCATAGCACTCGTCACACAGCCTCAAGCTCTTGAACCTTCGCTTTTCAGACCTGCCGCACCACGTCGACACAACACCGCAGATGGCGATTTCCTCTGCCTTGTTCATTGGGTTTGGGCCAATAGGAGTGTATTTTATGATAAGGTCGATGAGGCGGTCGGCGGGGTAGTCTCGGTGGCCCCAGGTCGGGTTGCGGTCGGGGTTGGCCATGCGTGCCTTGATGGCGCAAACGGGGCATTCGGTCGATGGATCAAGAGGTGCTGGCTTCGGGTCATGCGGGTCACCGATGAAGTCGGGGCAGCCCATTGTGTTCTGTTGGTTGAGAAAGTTTGTAAGCGACGGAGGCGGCGGTGGGATTGGGAATCAGGTCGGCAGTGAGCGTGGCAGCGGAGACGGAGAGATTCAAAGTGGGAAGATGCTGCGACGAGACCTGTCGTCTTCTAATATGCTGCAACAGACTGTCAGCCTGGTGGCTGCCGGGGGCAGACAATACAAGGGGCCTTGTCAATGTTGGATCAAGCAAACATTTCATGCTGGCTTGGCGTTAGCGGTTGGCCGGGGGTCTTCCGGCGAGGCTGCTGTGGGAGGGACTTTGGTAGAGGAGTAAGCAGTGAAAGGTTCGGAAGATTTAATGCATGAAAATGAAGTCCGTTGGGAGTTGCTGTGCGATATCGAAGATGATGATGCACTGCGCGTCGAGTAGAGCACAGCGCTCGATTTGCGATATTGGCGGTAACTTGGAGAGGCATTGTTTAAAAGAGAGAAAAAAAGAGATAGAGACATGTTGTACTCTTCGTCGAGGTCGAACTTTTCTTGACGTCGAATCCCTTTTGGGGGTTGAATTCTTTTGCCTTTAGTTCGAATTCTTGTCAGGTCGAATTCTTGTTCAGGTCGAGTTTTCCTCGAGGTCGGAGTTTGAGATTGGAGTTTGGTTGGTAGAGGTCGAAGCTCTGCTGCTTTCCGTGAAGACTGAACGTTCTGGCTCATGTTAGGACCTTCAGAGGTCTCGTCTAACCTAAACGCCAGAGGTGGGCACGCTTGTTAGCTTCCTCACAGGCACGGCGGCGGGAAATGCGCTGCCCACCTCTGCACCGTGTAGCTACAGTGCACCTACCTACTGAAACAACCTACGGTACGTTGCCACAGGTGCGTGGTGGGTGCCTGAAATCGGTACGTACCCACCAACAGCACTGGCCCTCGGCCGTCTGTGGGGAAAATCCCCACTGACGGGGGAGCGTTTCCTCGTGGAAAGATCCCAATAAAGAGGAGGCGTATTTGCCTCTATCACGCATTTGGATCCAATTTCTGCAGGCAATGTGGAATGCTCCAGCCCGAGTGCGGTAGTGCTGCGCCAGGTGCCATCCTCCGTGTGCATCGCCAATTTCATCAGGCCCCAGCTTCAGTGCGGCGACCAATCATCTTACATGTTCAGCGCCCAGGCACTGCACCATCTGCGCAGCCGAAGACGAAATGAACCAGCTCCATCGGTCGCACAAGCTCATCAGCCGATGGAACACCAGACGGCGTCTCAAGCAGAAGATATCCAAAGTCCAATCGCAGAGAGTTACCAACAGATCATCCTCGCTCGACAATGTTCACCGAAAAAGGTCGAATACATGTTGGAGCAGGGGTCGTCAGGGAAGCCCAAACCACCGGATGGGGATGCGGGGCAAACATGCCAGGGTCGGGGTCAGGACAGCTGTTTGTTTGCCTGCATGCGGCTAATTGGAGGGTGAATTGACCCTGCGCCGAGCTCACCACGCTGGTTCTCGCTCCGTACCTGATGTTGGTTTGGAGACTGTTGGTGCATGTCCGCCATGGTGTTCCCCTTGCAAGACAAGCACTCGGTTGGGGTCTGTCGCGCCGCAATCTGACCAACCCCTGCTGTTGCATTCTTTTTCTCTGGTCGGACACCATACCGGCTTCCACATCCTTTCTGATTACGGCTTGATTGTTGGAACTTTGAATCGCGTCGACAAACACAGGGGTCAGTTGGTCCAGGCAGCGCGAACGTTGCCCCTGTCTTCACAGGCTGGCGACTTGCGGCTTCCAATCACAGCAGCCCCTCGGTACCTTCCTCCTCTTCCCTGAGCAGGCCCCCCGCCTTCCGCAAACTCGACGCCCCAATTTTTGACGTCACAAACAATGAACCAACAAACCACGAGCAAACTCGCCAACGGGCCTACACCCAGCTAGAGCTTGGGCAAATTTCCAGCCCCTTCGATGCCAGATCGTCTACCTCTTTTGAAAAGTTGTCTTCCGTCTCCAACCCACCTCCGTCTCCCGCAGACGCAGTCAGCATCCACTGAAGACGGATAGCAGACCCCAACATTCTCCAATCCCTCCCAATGCAGCTCTAACGGCTGTCTTCTCCCCGACTTTGACTCGCGCTTCGGCAAGCCGTGGACATGGATGCGCAGGCTGTCCAGCGATGCTACCTACCGAGAAACCCTCTGGCTTTGCGTGCCGAGGTTGCTGTGCAAGAGATTGTCGTCATTGGCTGCTCGCGGAGGCATTCATCCTCATCTCGCTGTCCTGATAGGTACGCTTTTTCTTCCCTGAAGATCGTCTTTTGTTGCAGAAGCTGACCGGCCTCGGACGACTCGCAGACGTTGCAGATTTCTCCACACGATCCGTCGGCGCCCGGCCTGCCTGACCGCAGTCCGCGCCCACGACTTACATCACCACCCTCCTCATTGCCATGACACCGCACCAGCAGCATGCAACCCCGCGAGACCCCATCATGATCCCAGGTGAGCAGCGTCGGTCGCTCATATCATATGATTGTTCTGTATTGACTGACACTGTTCTAGATCCACCGGCTCGTCGGTCGGACCACGATACGTCTCGGTCGGTGTTTACACAGCCCGCGATTCGCGTCCCCTCCTTCGCTGATTCCACATACCCGAAACGATCATCTCCCTCCGCCTGAGTCTACATCGACGCCAGGACAGTCGCATACGAGCCCTGAATAACATATGCTGTCTTCTTGCTCGCCCGAGCACCGTTATGGCAATACATCTGCCGATGTCTTGTCTAGGTGATTTGAAAACATGTCTCACATCCACCTAAGACGCACGATCGTCACCACAACCAACACTCACGCATAAGGCAACTTGGTAAGACCATCAGACTTTGCTCGATGCTTCGGGCATCTCACCCGTCAGACAGATTGTCAAGCCGTGTGACAGCTTCGCGCAGAGTGATCGATGATGCTACAGGAGGAAAGGAGGTACACCCGTGGTGCATGAGCTTTCGAATGATCATCTCTTTCTCTTAGGGGGGAAAGACCACGGAAGACATCGAGCTTGGAATGTGGGTCAGCTTTGGGAATGGAGCTCTGCAATCGCTGATCACTCAGCCGACGCCCTTCTTCCTTTTCTTTCGCACTCATACGAAGCGATGTCTTCTGTTCACACTCCTCCCCATGGGGGCGGACGGCCGCACGGCTACCCAAGAAACAAATACCTACCTCAATCGCACGCGGAGATTTGCACCTTGCCTGCAACATTTCCCTCAATAGTAATTTTTCCACTCCGCTCCTGGCCGACTTGGTTATCCCACTTTGGCACTCCAAGAGGGTCTTGACAGCAGCGGTGGCTGCATGGAGGCATGACGAAGGATTCGTGCAACTCGGCAGGCTTTAAATGATGCAACAGGTGGGAAGATATATGAAGCGCGTGAGGAGACCACACATGGAGGTAATATGTCGGCGGGGCGCGCCCAGAAGACAACATAATGCCCAGCTTGCGGAAACCGGAGGGATACTGGGATGCTTGGTTGCATGCATGCCTTCTTTGCTTGCAAGGGTCCTTGAAGAGTAGCCCGTACGCCATGCATGTGAAACCTGCGATCAAGACATTGCTGTCCGTAATGTTTGAAAGAACGTGTCAGTTAGCAGACATTTGTGTCATTCTCGTGTATGATATCCAAGTCAACAGACACTACTCATTCACAGTGTTCGTAGGATCATCAACGCGGTCCCATATTCGCCACGTCTGCACTAAAATACAAAGCAAACCTGCTAGATATCACCTTTTGGGTTCTTTGTTTATGAGGCTTGCAGGTTAAATGTGAAATCAACTAACCTGACGTGTCTGAAATTTCGCACAGCTGACGAAACGCATATTTCTGGCGGCTGCAGCTAGATCTGAAGTCTCACCGAACGCCATTCGCTGCGTAGGCCAGGTGGACTATTTATGCTTCTTGACTTCATTTAACAGACCCCCGAAGCCAACAGCCGGACGATCGGCGCCAATGCCGGTCGGGAGGTCGCGTTAGGCGGCCTCGAATCTGAGTCTCGCTTTTAACCGAATGAAGATTAGGTCAGCCTGGACTTGAGTGGTCTGAATCAAGAAGTGAGTGCAAAAGGCTGCGGATGTCAGATTAGGTATATATACGCATAACACGCAGAGGGACGTAACAATAAGTAAGCCCGCTACCCTTTTACGAATTTAATAATTAATAGTTTAATTTATACTTATAGCTAAGTAAGTTAACGTATATAGCCTAGTATACCTTTAAAAACTAAGAGGTTATAGTTCGACTCCTACGCGAAGTACGTATCCTACGTTTTTAAGGTAATTATAGTTTAATCTTTCTAAGTAGAGCGGCTTAATCTAGGGGGGTGTATCAGATTAGGTACATATACGCATAACACATAGAGGGACGTAACAATAAGCGGGCCCGCTACCCTTTTGCGAATTTAACAGCAGACAACTATTAAGCAACATGGAGATAGCAGGGATGTCTGGCTGGCCGCAACTTGTGGGAGTGGCGGATGTCGTTGGCTCAGTGAACCTCAAATGAATCCGGTGCGCATCGCTAGAGGTCAGAAGTCTACCAGCTGGCACGTTACTTACTCCTTTAAACCTTTCAATACAGGGCCTAATACGTCTAGGGAGCATGTGAACACTTCAAACAGGTGAGCAATCTGTCTCATCATACCAGAAAACTCTTTGGATTCGCCCGAGTATTTGTCCATTGACTAGCCGGCTTCCTTTCCTGTGTTATTATCAGCCGCTTGAGGCTTTGAGATCGAACATAGAAACTCCCTTCTTTGGTCATCCATCTGAAGCATGAGGTCTTTCGGAGCCAGATAGGCTGATATTTAGAAGAAGGATTTGAGTAGGCTTGTGTTGGGCAGGAATGCGCCATGACACCGGCAGATGGAGGAACCAAGAGATAGTGCAATACTACCTATGCAACATAAACCTCAATCGCAGCGAAAAGGTGACAAACATTGCGAATTCGACGCTGGAGGTTGCGAAAAGCAGAGCGAAACATGGGAGATTTCGTTGAACATGGGTTCAGCAACACTAGCACTGTGTCTGATCGGGGCAACGTTCTGCTGGCTAATCCTGCTTCGCAGCTTCATCTTCTATGAAACAGAGGCAAACCTAGTCATAAAGTGAGCAACACAGCTTCACACATCTGCGCAACCGCCAACAAGAGCATACTACGGCAGACAATGTTTGGGACGAGGCGTAAGATGAAGACGGAGCGTCGGGCTTGAGGATCGACCAGGATGTTTGTCTACAGGAGAGGCTTTGTTTGCGATGAACAACGCTGCTTGATAGGCAGAAGGTGAGAAGAATCAAATTATTAGTCTGAGCAATTATAACCTCGTGAATGCTAGAATCGGTAGTGCTGGATATTATGAAAACCTGGTCTGAATTCTCGTGTTAGATACTGACTTTTTCACTGCACGGGCTACGTCGCTTGTCCTCCGCGGTCTAGCAGCCGCACCGCCTCGTCCGCGAACTGCGGGTCTCAGAGCGGCCAGATGCCAATGCGTTTGTGACAGAGCTGAAGCGGTTTCAACCAGAGGCAGGACTTTGTTTGTAGGGCGAGACGATTCGGGTAAAGGGATGGACGAGTAGAGGAGCTGAAAATGATATTCTAGTCGCAAATGCCCATCTAGGAAGTCCCATGGTCTCAAACAGATCAACGGAAAGCGGTGGTCTGCTATGAAATGCACTTATACTGGGCACTCGTAATTAGCTTGAGCCTTTTTGCCTCCCATTGCCAAACATCTCAGCAGCAGTCTTGTTTCTCCTTTTCCTTGTTAGTAGAATGAAGAAGGTTAGCTTGGGAACGCCACCACACTAGCTGGTGGAGCAGATGTTGTACAAAAGTTCTACTCGTGGACTCGATGCCACTAAAACATGCCAGTAGCAACACAGGCAGACCAAGCAGGTGGGATATGGCGACACAATGCCGGGTTCGAGCACGGTACCGTACGGCGCCATTCCAGTAGCCGTAGATCATGCAACCAACAGCGGGAGGCTCTATAAATAGCCGCGAATTTTCGAGATGAACGCGGACAACCAGACAGACGAAAAGCACATGCCTCTGATGCAAACACATGCTTCGGTTGCAAGCGCATGTTTCGGTCACAAGCACATGATTCGGCTGTTAAGAACCTTCATCATACCCAAAGTCACTTTCACTTCTTTCCCGCTCTATTCCGGGACTTCTCTTTGGGCCCCGCTGCCATCATGCCTCATCGTCTTGTTGTTCCATCTTCATCGCATGCACATGCCCCTTCAGGTCTCTGTTGAGTCTTGATCACCTTGGATTCCTTTGACATGACCTCGACATGTTATTGGAACAGCCCTCGGATGCAGTCAATAGTTCGCTCAATTGTTACTTAGTAGTCGACGAGACCGTAAGGTATCGTCCACCAGTCCAAACCCAGCAGTGTACCAAATAGAACCAGGTTTCAGGGTATGATTATACAACTAGCTTGCGCACGATGATCATATTAACGGCCAGCAAAGTTGTCATGATGGAAATCTCATCGTTTCCTCCCGCGAGTTGTGTCTGTTATCTTGCGTTTGCTGACTTTTGCTCTTTCGTCTAGCTCCTCTAATGTGCTCCCGTGCAATCGTTGGAGCCGGGAACGACAACTACAAAAGTCTGGACTTGGCCAATAACCCTGGGTATGATTCTTCCCTGAGATCCAGCCATGAATTCCGCAATGGAACATTTCGCATTGGGCCGCCTGGCGTCGATACACTCGTGAGTTTCAGTCGCGATCACGACAATGGCGCAAGTGACGACAAAGCCATTGGTCACATACAACACAGACAAATGTTGATGTTGAGACGTCTCACGTTGGGAGAATCTTCTGCGTGGATTCGGCAGAGTTCACAACAGAACGGAACTTTTGCATCACCAGTGAGTCGCAGTTCCATCCTTCGCACAGCGTATGCAGTTTTGCAGGGCCAGCAGACAGAACCCATCTGACACAGGTTTCCCATAGCGACCATCCGAAGAAGTCCCACCGAGAACGTCTGCCTTGACCGGAATCTCCCAAGAGGATTTCATGACGGATTCAGTAAGCATGGCTGCCCATTGCACTATAGTCGGAATGGACTGGCTGCCAAGATACAGACACCCGTCATTGACAAGCACCTCGCGCACCATCCATAACGCCCAAGGTCTTGCTAGACTGAAATAATATCTATTAGTGTGGATGTGCGGTGATGTTCAGAGGGTTTGCCTGCCAACAGGAACGTATGGGGTTTCTGTACTGTTTTCCTTAATTGGTAGAGGGCACAGGTCAAAGTGCCCATATAGTGTTTCCAGAATTGTGCCCGCGTATAGGGTGAATTTTGCCGTAGTCTTTTTGCGGGGGGGCTGCGTCGTAACTACAAACTCAATCTATTAGTGTGGAAGTATGCTACTGCGAGTCTTTTGAGTGGCTTCGTCGATACAAATGATAGCTGATGATCTTCCAAACCGCGCACAAAATGGTTGTGGTGCCCAGTGGCTACTACAAGTTCTTTCACAGCCATTCATGCCGGTTGGGCATTGTACGCTGTAGCCATGGATGACGTGGTCCTGCGCACTGGATGATGGAATGATGTGACGGAACACAAACGGTGCGATGTATTAGTAGAGCTGAGGGTGCGCTACCTAGGCATGATCCCGCCATGCAGCATGGGCCGGACCTGTAGGTGGGCTCTAGGGTCGACTTGATAGGTCTCAGGCGACTCGATCTGAGATCTGAATTCGAGTTCTGTCTCGCGGTTGATGGGTGGCGAAGCACTATGGAGAGATGGGGACATGACGATCAATATGGATAGATCGGCTTGCATGTTCATGAGGCGAAGGTCGGCTCGGTGTAGAGGGTCCAAAGGTGGAAGAAATCTGAGGTCGCGAACCTCCTCGAACCATGCATGCAGCGAGAGGTTTGTACCGCCGGGCAAGGCGGCGACAGCCAACTTTGGTGTGGGATGCGGAAGTTGACTAAGTTGAGACATTCTGGGGGATATATCTAGTTGGTCTGAATCGCTGCAGTGCGATGCGGTGGTGTGGCAAAACTTCATAAGCTAGGCATGCTGATATCGGCCGAGGGTGGAAGCTGACCTTGAGTTGGGATGTTCCCATGGGGCAACAGAAGTTAAGACATCAACCCACCGGATAGTGGTGTGGTAGGTCTTGGACTCTGCACTGCGGGGCGCGTCTCGTCGCGTCGTCTTCGCGGAGCCGGGGCGGAGGCGGCACAAAGTCACGTGCTTGGAAAGCGTTGGGCAAGTGCGTGCCTGGGTACTGGTTTCGCAAATTGGCAGGAGGTACGGAGTAAAAATCGACAGTTGCTCAAAATCGGCAGGTGGTAAGTGCAGCCTAGAAATCGGTGGGTGCCGCCCCGCCCCCCAAGACCGGTGCCTGGACTGACATCACGAGCTGCAGAGCTGATTGGGGATGATCGTTTCCGAATTCAACATGTTGGGTCCTTCAATGCGCCGGAAGAAAACTCACTCAAATGTCGCCCAATGCATCCGCCTCCACTCTCTGTCTGCAAGTGTCGGGCACCAACTACCAGCTCCGACGAACCGGGGCCTGCGTTCCGCAGGTGGCTGGCTGTGCTGATAAAGTGCAGGTGACGACCCAAAGAAAACGCCCCAAATTCGCACTGGCTACCACATCCGGCCCGAGCAAAGGGTCGGGAACAAACCAGGAAGACCATCATGATCAGTGATCCCGTGCGGACTGACTTGTCTCCCTCAATCAAAGACCGAGCGGCGGAAGCTCAAGCAGTTGCAGTGGAAGCAGCTGCCCAGCCACGGCCGCATTTGGTCTACCATTCGATTTCTTGAACTCCGACACCACTCACGCAGAACCCGACAACTTGACGATTTGACGATTCCCAACAAGCCATCCTTCCGTCCACCGTGCGTCTTAGATGCGCAACCCCTAGAGGCAGCAGCTGCGGGCGATGACGCTCACAGCGTCAAACACGATCTTAGTCCCAAGCTTGCAGCCGATCAGCAACCCCCGAACCACGGCATTTCGTTTCTGACTTCATCATGTCACAAATGTTCCCTTCCGGCGGCGACACACCATCGACCCTCTGTCCGGGTTCTGGAGCGCACAAGACATCATCGAAAGGCACCCGCACGCCCGCTTCAAATCTGGAATGATGCTCTTCTACAAGACCGCCGACCCCATTACGAACTTGTTTGCCCGACTCTAAAGAATTCCGTCCAACCTTTGCCGACACCTTCTTCCGTCTCCTTGATCTTCTCTTGGAACAAATTTCCTCCCACGAAGCCGGAGAGCACGACAAGAGACTGCCCCTGACTGAGATTTTCGCTTCTACAACTTGGCGTCGCACTGAATACCACAACCCACCGGCATACTGTTCAGTATTCCACGGCTCTTCACCATGCCTTCACGATTTGTATCAACTTTTTATGACGCCGCCGACGAGCTAGCCTCTCTGTAGGTCATCGTCCGTAGGGTTGTCATCATCCTGAGCCCGTCGAAATCCTGCAGGCTGATGACGTTCAAGGCGCGCTCTTGAAGGTGCTCAAAGCTACCCGTCAGTCGCGGGACTGATTGGGATCCGTATGATGCATGCCAGAAAGGTCTGAAAGACCCCTTCAGTAACATCTGCTTCCCTTCGCAGTCGATGTGCTCGCTCAGAGTTTCTACCCTCGTCTTAATCTAATCCAGAGAGCCACACCAAAGCTTGCCCGCAACCTACTTGCACGATGTCTGCTATGCACTTCTCCGCCGACTGACGCATTCAAAAGACCCTCTCTCTCTCCCTCCCGAGCATAATCGAGACAATTTATGCTCTATGACCCTCGTTAGCAGGGCGCGGTACCATTGGCCCAAGTCGAAAACACCCATCATGGTGCGAGAGTATCCTTTGTCCTCGTCCAGCGGCCCATTGTACGTTTATTGCTTTTTCAGGGGCTATCTCTTCAAGGGTCGTGAATCGTGGATCACTCGCGTATCTTGTCAACGGGCATATCGTATGTCCTGGAGGCCAACCTCAAACAACCCGTAACATTCAGCAGACCATGATTCCTTGTCATCACACGTTAGCCTGCTTGCGCGCGAATGCCTCTAGGCGGTTCTTCGACCAGGCGGCATCGCGAAGTCTTGCACATGAGGCATGAAAACTCATGAGTGACTGCAGCATCTGAAGAGAGCTAGCTTCCGGGTGGTTGAATTCCTAGCTAATTCGTAGTTGGAAGGACCGGTTCTGAACCAGTCTCTGGGGGCCGGAAGTCCGGCCCGGAAGTTGGCTTTTGAGTCCTACATTACTCAGTCGATCATCATACAGAGCTTCCATACGGAGGAGATAGTCTGAGGGCTTGGCATTGCGCGCAGCCGTTGTCTGTTGGCCACAATGGGGTGTCACCTGGTTAGCTGTAACCCCGTTTCCCGCCGGTGTTGGTGGTTCCTTTTGGTTCATACTGCCCTATTTGTCTGGGATGAGTTTGGACGTAGTATGCGATCCGATTGCGGGCTGAAGACTTGCTGCATTTAATTTCACAGCATACGGAAGACAGCAGCAGCATGATAATGGCACGTAGCGCGGGCATCCCAAAAAACTTTCTCGGAGGGCCCAGCCCATCTGTCCATGCTGGAAATTGCACCCGTCTCCTGAGTGGGACACCCACTCTCAATTAATGGAGCTGTCTTCCGTACGAGACTCTTAGTTATGCAGATACCTGAAGTGTGATCATTCAGATGTCTGTGGGTTTGGTTGGTTGTGGGCTCTTTACAGAGGACAAGGTGAAAGAGACGCAATTCCATGATTCTAGTCTTCTCAGCCAGTGAATCACATTTAGTCAACTATCTACAACTAAGGAGAGCAGGTCACGTGGCTATGGAACTCAATGCACACAGCTGCTTGTGAGGTATGGGTCCCTCCGTCGACCTACCCCCTTGGAGGCTTGGTGGGTTGAATGAGTCTTTGTTAAGGGGCACATTGGGATTGTTAGTGCAAGTTATCGCCCCGGAAGTTCTGGCCCAATCCAGCAGAAAGAAAAGCTGATCACTCGCCGAAATGGCCATGATAAAAGCGTTGCGAGGGCTGAGATTCCTAACACTCGAGACTCCACCTTGGCCTCGGTTGTATGGGAGGAGCAGGATGCAAAACCTTTGTTTGAAATTGTCATCGTTGCTGAGTAAAGTGAAGTGAAAAACAAAAGGCACATTCCAGATAGGTAAGCATCAAAGAAAAGTCTGCTCAAGAAAGGTCTGGTTAAGAATTGATGCGATAAGAAAGGAAGCTTGACAGTTTACTGAGACTATGATATAGTGTTTCTGCACTTCTGGGCTTCATTTCCTCTCTTACAGCTATTTCCTCTCTCCCCTATCATCTGGGACGACTTCTCCATCTCCAACACTAAATCAAAGCTGGGAGTCAATAGCTTCCTCCTCGACACAGATCATATCTCCCGTGCGTAGGTCTCGTCAACAACACATATTGCGCTAATTCAATGGCCAGTTTCGTGTTAAGTAACCCCTTGCAGCGAAGGCGTCACTACCCCATCTCGTGCCACCCAGGCTCGCAATTCAATGCGCCCAAAGCGGGTTGACCTGACCATAACTCTCCCCAACATCTCTCGCGCCGCTTTGCGCTGGCAAGACCCTGTCGTGAATTATCATCTAACTCCGTGTGATCAGCTTTTCGAAATGCAAAGGACGCCGTCGCGCCATTCTGTGCGATGGCCAGCATCATATGCCACCTGGCTGGGGTCAATCTCATATTAAACCTCAGATACGTCAACGACAACCACTTTCTCTAGTCTTTCTTGCCCGCATACAAACTTTGATACCGACCTGGATTCGCCTTCATCTTCTCGGTCCGCTCCGTCAAGCTTTCCAACTCATTGCCTCGAGTGGTCTTCCGCAGCAAGTTGGCTAGCAGCACCTATTTACCTGGCATTTTTACCTGAAAAGCACCTTTATCTCCCACTGGCTACATATTCACTGAAAGATGAAGATCCACTGGAAGAATTGTAGGGCTCGAGATCTCTTTTAGAGAGCGATACGCAGCTCGGTATTTTCCCCCAGAAGGTTCCGATCGCGCTGGATGATGTGCTGGGGGTCATCCATTTCTCCTCTCTCTTCCCTGTTCATCATCAGCTGACTGATGTGAGGTATTCGAACAGAACCATCGCCAAGCGTGTTCAACCGCACCGGTCACGGCCATTGAAATCACAATCTGAGTCAAACTTCAGAATAATTCGAGGGCTAATACCATAATTCAAATTATAGAGAATAGCAAAAAGGAAACTGTCTCCGGTCAGACTCGAACTGACGACCTTCAGCTACCATCACCACACTAAGAATGCCATGAGGCTGATGCTCTACCGACTGAGCTACGAAGACCTTGTCGTTGATAATTGCTAGAAGATATGGGTAGATCACTATTTGAAAGTTTCGAATGTGAGTCAAGGATGGACTTGATGGGCTTGATGCACTTGATGGGCTGCTTCAGAGCTCTCTCGCGAACCTTGCTGGCTGCCACCTCGCCAGCTGCAGGCACCTCTGTGATGGCATTTCGTGTGTTCACTTCAGCCTCCATTCTCATTCTTGCAACATAGAGACACGGGTTCTGCTCGTGTCTCTCGCTAGTTGATCCAGGATGTAGCTTGGCAGCCGGTTGGAACGGCCTTCTCCAGGGGCTCGTTCAGAAGTGCCCCCATCATCCGTCGGGGACCTTGATTGGGTAATTTGGGCCAAACTTTCCACAAAACTTGTCCGTGTGCTTCTCCTCAGTTTTTTCATCGGGGCAGCATCGATCCCGCCGCTTCGTCTTGGATGGAATGGGATCGACTCGTGGAGATTTATGCCATAGTTGCGCTTGAGAAGTAAAGACGATGAGGGCAACGACGGCAGCTCTGCAGACAGATTCTGGACATGAAGCCCAACACATTGACGGGTGTTTTGATCCCAAATCAGATGGAGATGCAGCTTAACCGCCCGCGCTCCTGGGGCTTGGTCCGAAGTCGAAAGTTGAGGATGACGAGCAACAGAGAGCGTCTTGCATCCTACCGTCACTGCTGCTCTTGGAGTTGAAGTCGAGTTGCCCGTAATGCGTCGGCTGAGTCCATTTGTTTTCGGTCGTCTGGACCAAGTTGCGCTGCGCGCTGTACCGCTGCATTTTGCCGTTTCTTTTCTTTCTGTAATTGCGGTTCTGGTTCTGAGAGAGATGACGAGACTGATGTCGAGCCATTGAAAACCGGGTTGGTTGAATCGGGCCGGGCTTGGCCTGGCCTGGAGTATCCGGGTTGTGCGAGGGATTCGAACAGCCGACGCGAGGCCTGTGAAGTGTTTGTTCTTTACCCGTTTGCTCCCGTCCAAGATATTCTCAATTATTTTCGCTCTAACGCCAGCACATTCGTGTCTTGTTTGCTTCATCGCCCGGACGCGGGTCGTTTTATTCGTTTGCCACGGGCATACTTTGAGATCCCTGCTGTATGGCTTTCGTTGGTGGTTCCGTTGAATATTCTCTCTCTAATTCAATCTTTCGGACAGGATATTGCAGAAGGCGGGCTGCTTGTTCGCGTAGATCTTGGTAACTGGCCGTCTGAACTTCATACTTGTTAGATGACAATCGCCTCGAAACTACTCCCATAATTGCTTGATTCTCTGATGCTGTTGCTGCTGCTGAGCAGTGAAGTCACTTGGCTCAACTCCCGAATCCTTCGTCCCAAGAGCCATACTTGAAGCATACCAACTAGTGGGGGTGGAGACTCAGATGTTGCAATGAGGCCACCAGCTCTATCACTGAACCGAGGCGGCATCCTTGGGTCTAGCTCTTACTTCCCCGTCCACCTCCGTTCTAGTCTGCTCATGGGCGCTTCAGTCTTCGCTCCGGTACGTAGAAACCACATTCTCAATGTTCAGTTCATTATCTTCCCCCTTTCACTTGCATGCATTATCGCTGTTCTGGACTCCGTCACGGTCAGTATACGTGCCCTGCTCAAATACGCCTCCGTCGCATTGGTACTGCCGTCCAGGTTTTCATCGAAAGCCTAATTCAGCAACATGTTGGTTCTTGTCATTCAGCTCCCATGCAGCGGGCCAGAACATAACTCTCCTCAAGCTAAGTAAAATATGATTGCTGAAATCCAACCTTTCTGTAGCCATGTTCCTAGTGGTTGCGGCTTCTAAAACGATTGCTGTTACACAGACTATAGACCGAGCCTCCAATGACGACGCCTCGAGCACTGAACGCGTTCTTGGTGAGACAGATTCATGGTGAGAGAACGAAGGGACCATGAATAAGAGACGAACTACAGAATGCTTACAATACCCCAGGAAAACACGCATCCCGTGAATCAATGCGACAGTCCCCTGTGAGCTTGAACGATGATGATTACTAGACTGTTGATGTTTGATGATAACAGAGTACCCCTCGATGATCGCCAGCACTCCTCGTCCTGGTTTCCCAGCCCGATAGCTCCCTTCTTCTTCCCACACGCTGTGGCAGACTGAATGTAACGGGACTGGAATACAACATGGATGCAGCGAGAAATGGATCCAGTGCAGCCAAAGCTGTTCCATGACCGACGGTATATGAAAATGTACTGGCCTTCCGCGCGAATAAAGGCGAAACGGCCTAGTTGATCAGTGCAAAGGGGATGACTACCGCCAAGAACGTCGCCCTCTAACGTCCAATTCAAAGGCCCCTTCCCGATCGGCTCGTCGCAAGCACGCATATGAAGCTTCGGGCAGACTTGTTAGGAGACATCTCCCGCATGATGAACCCGATTTACATACAACTTTTAATTCTGCTGGAAGCCTGCTATTGCTTTCCGGCCTCACCGATGCCGTAGATGGGTTTTCCAAGCTCATGGTCAAATTTAACAGCCTGTGGCACCATCTCGTTTGTCTAGCCAGCGATCTGGGGCATGATCCCGCCGCTCAGCATGTACGAACAGCTTGATCCCGTACCACTGAGAAGCCGGAGGCCGATGAAGCAGTGCGCGTTTAGCAGACCACGTCGCGAAGATCCAACGCAAAATTCGTGGCGGAAAGTACGTGGCGTATGCCGCTGCTCAGGTCGGGTGACGAATAGCGGCGGCGGCAAGTCTGCTGATGAACACAGCGGAGCGGAGTTTGTACGAATATGCTTTAGCTTCATGCTGGTCTTGCTCGGGAAGCAGGGTGACTTCGAGATGTTGCAGATAGGACGAGGGTAGTCCCAAGCAAGATTGACTGATAAGGTGCCATGTGACGAAGTATCATCATCCAGCTGCTGAATATCGACCATCCTCTGGTACTAAACTGTCATGCGTACTCGTATCATGAAATCGGCAGAGAACAGCGCTCCCGGATCTTATCACCTTAGGGAGAAAGCCACCGACAAATTCCATGTTCTCTGCTGGTCAGCCACGCATACATCTTCCTTTCCGCGTCTAGTGAAAGTGGAAAAGTTTAATACTCCAAATCAGGCAGAAAACCGGACCCCGGTTAAGTTCCAATCCCCGATAAGGGATAGAAGAATACAGACAACGTCTAAGGCTGCAGCTAACCTCACGGTTGAGAACATGAGGAGAGTCCTCAGACTGGTGATAACAGCAGTTATCGTTCGATATATCTACTGTCCAGGGCTCTCAAGGACTTAGTTCATAACGATTCGTTGCAGCCCGTCCACTCCCGGCGAACTTGTCGTCTTTGGTAAACATCGCTCTGTTGGTTACATCTGTGAACTGATATCTTCTGAAGTCAGCAGCCGAACTAATGAAGCCGGCTTTCAAGCAGATTGCCCGGAGATTCGCCAGAGGAATACCTGTAAGATGTCAAACTCTATGGCCAAGTACTGCTCTGATGAATGTGGCTTGTCGCCCCGGTCTGTGGGGTGTGGCCACAAAAGACTGGTACTCAGAAACTCCCCGCCAACTGCGAAAGTGGTAAAATTTCTGGGAACAGTTGAAGAAGAGGTTTCCCGTCCGCAAAAGAGACTTTAATCAGAGCACAAACACCTGAATCTACAAATTTGGGCGGAGGCCCAGTGAAACGATGATGACTTTCGTCCGCAGAACCTTCATGCGACATCAATGTCATCGAACAGTCCAAGGAGCTTATACGCATACTTTTCGATCGCCTCCTCAGTCCGAAGTAAAAGACTTGCAATGAGGGATAAAGCCTGTATGCGATGGTCGGTAGAAGCCTGCTTTGAGGAAACATCACAGCTGGGTCCTGAGGTTCAGACGATGTCTTTAAATGCATCATCGAATTCTACCTGCCCTCTTGTCAGAACCCGCGTGGGGATAAGCATGTCTCCAGCTGGGAGTAGTCATGAAGAGACTCATCGAGTATGTCATCAGATTGGAGGCCGGTTCACACTTGGCCTTCCCATTTTACGCCACATCCATCGCACCAAGTCCAGTCTCAGACCAGCCCATCCCAATATGTCTAGTTTTACCAGATCGGCCTACAATAGCACAGTCAAGACTACAGATCCCTTGGAGGTACCCCTTTTGGACGCGGAGGATGCGGGTGTAGAGGCTCCTGTTGTGGGTCAACAACATGATCATACTGTCATCTCAGTCATGGTGGTACTCACAGGAGTCGTTCTTGGAGTCGGTCCTTTACGTGCTCCAACTGCGATGACTCTAGGAAATATAGCGGGCAGTTTTCCACATAATCATCAACCCTTGTATCATCGTGATGAGATTTTCGGGTATGTTGCTTATAGGAGCCTCTGCTAAATCACTTGAAGCCCTCAGGGGTGCCAGCAATTGGTTAAACGTCGACAAACATTCTGGTGATGGGTAGCGGTGTGACCAAGTAGAGCATCGAGTTTTCCGGCCAGGAGGATGCTTGGGAAGCCTAGAAGTGGGAAGGCAGAGGTCAGTCTCGTATTCTCTCCATGGTGGCTGACAACTTGCAAGCTGGAACAGCTCGTGTGGGTGATAAGAACGCACTTCTTTTTGAGTGAGGTATATCACCACATCCCCCCTGCGCAGATTCGGCTACTCTAAGGCAGAGAATGACTTCTTGGCCCATACAAAGGCAAATATCGAGGTTGTCATGAAATCCAATCCCGTGGTAAGAAGAACTCAGTCCCGATCCCGGCGATGGAAGAACTTGAAGCCAGCAGACTGAGTATTCAACTATCTCTTGAAACATATCAGCGGGATCACGAGCCCAAGGGTACTTTTGGATCGGCTTTTTCAACGTTGAACGCAGACGATGTACGAGCTGGGCCTTCAAAAGTTTGGACGTTGGAGCTGGCCGATGGGCGGAAAGACGTCGGCCCGCCGGGTCAAATCAATGACCTCGGTGTTCGGCCGATTGACATGCATTAACGAAGACCTGCCTCACCCCGAGAAGGCCTTTTTAGGATGGGGCAAAAGTAAAGTCACTAGAGCGGAGATGGAAAGACTGCTGGTGGACCATTGCTTATTGACTGAATTTGTTGGACTTCAACTGGTCAACTGTCTTTGACTGTCTTTTTGTAAAGTTCAGCAGGTGATGTTCTTGAAGATTTATGATGGCACCTTGTCACCATTTCGTCAAAGTTTAAAGATATCTGTCTTTTTTAGAACGTCCATAATACTGAGGTGGAATGATGGTTTGAAGCTTATGGAATTGCGATTAATGGTGCTGCTTTTATTGAGAACTGGAACAAGAGACTGCTATATATTTGGTGAGATTTCTTTGCTGTCACTATGAACGATATAGGGCCCAAACTTCCTAAGCTGGTCGGCCATCTACTCCACCTCAGTATGTCTTTTAATAGGTTTTTGATCATAGAGCTTCAGTCAGATCATTCGAGGTCTTTCAACTTCTTGTATGACTACTTTGAATGGGTTGACTTTGAAGACTCTTATTTGAAACTTCGAAGAGGATCATGTTTTCAGACAAAATCACCGCTGAAGGCTTCGACTTAGCTGTTGAAACTTTCGAGCACGATGCGCGAAGACAACTATCGGTTCAAATGATTGATGAGGACTTCTAATCACCTTGATAGTCGGGAAGAACTCGAGCGCCTAGTATGATTGACACATTATCTCATAGAACTCATACCAAGTTGGGCAGCTCTAAAGCAAGAGCTCAAATAGCGTATATGGAACATCCTTCGAAGGATGCCTCGGTTGGAATGATGTCTAGGCAGAAGCAGTAAGTGGAACGTTCCTTTCAATGGGAAGTTGAAATCGCAGACGCCCTCGCCAGGATATTACACGCCGTTCACACGCCGTGTAGGCCAAAACTGATACCATCCCAGACTTCAGTCTCTCGTTTCCGTCCGTCTGCGGATACATCAAATAATGTAACAAGGGTGGTGTGTTTCCAGTGTTTTGGGACTTGAGCCTGGGGCTTTGATAGACGACAAACTGGTCTGGATCATGAGGATTGAGGCATTCATGTTGATGCGATTGTCAGGCCCAGAGATCCAGTAATCGGAGGTTGAGACGCTCTCTTTGGGACGAAATTCTGAACAGTAGACGTTCTCTAGACATTCCGCTCCTTCTTCTGGCTCTGTTTGACGTCGTCTCCGATGCTGAAGCAGCCGACACGGAATGAGACCGTGTTGGATTAGACCCTCCTACCGATCTTCCGCACGTGGGCCAAAGGTTCGCTGCGAGGCGAACAGACAAACAAATCAAGCTGGCTCGCGTACCCAACATAACGTTTTTTTCCACTTGACCCCCAGCCTGCGGGTTCTATAGGTGTTGTTACATTCCCACAGTCCTACTTGCAGCTGCAGCTCTCAATACCTAGCCCCTATCTAGATCAAGCATCACCACGCCACCAACCCTGACAAGGTTTACTTCGGCCATATGTGAGCCGAAGGCGAGAGATCCTGAGCATTATTGCGGCTGAATCGTCCGGCGAGCCGAGCAAAGCGTCGTACTCTGTCATGTGGGTGCCTCCAAGACGTAGAGCAGCATGGGAAGATAAAGACACCTTTCTCATGTTGACGGGGTGAAAGTTTGTTCCATTTGTTTTTACTAATGAAGCGCGAAGGGCAAAAAACAAAGACTGAGGTGTTGCTGCTATCATTACGGCTTGGATGCTAGCTGGCCTCTTGCTGAGAAATTAACAAAAAGGGGGTCTAGCGACCACAAAAAGACATATAATACCGGGTATTCGCCGGTCGTCACCGACCCGACTACTACTCCAGCCCTTATTAGCTTATCTATGGGAGAGCGGACGGGATCCCGAGTTTTCCAATGGGTATGGTTGTATGTGTCGGTCTTCATCGTAATACAATTTATATTCCAAGCTGGCTGTTGCGTGCTTAGTCTTTTTGTGCGGACACAACGCAAACAAGAGAGTGGCGTGTGTGAACTGGTCAGCTACTTGAATGAAAACGTGGCAATGAGTCGATTACATGCCCCTATTTTGCATTTTCATTTCACAACACATGGGATGCCGGGCGACTCAGTTGCTACCTGAAGCATGATATTGATGAAGCCCTCCAGCCTGTTGAAGAGCTTAAGCGAGGCTGGTCTGGCGGCCACCACGGTTCGTCTTATGTGTCTTGCCCCTATATCCTCTTCTTAGCCACATCCATGTGAAGGTCACGAGGACTCAGCGCCTCGGCGGCGGATGGAGAGAGAGCCGGATGAGAGTTTATTGCAGTGGGCATCTCCGGGCTTCAAGCCGCGACTACATTCGCCCGGATATTTTCTTGCGGAGTACTGCCTTTTTCTGCCCTACTCTCGATACATTCGAAGAGAACCCACTGGCTGAGGCCACAAACCGTGTTCAGTATCCTCCAATCTGACAATTGTGAGGCCACTCGCCACAGGATAATTACATGGGTTCATAGGCCGCTCGTCGTCACAAGTTTTCATACTTACATTTGCCTTGATTGAACCGACCGTCGAATGAATTGATCGGCCATTTTCTTGTCATCTAGCACCGTGCTGTATAAGACAACGATGATTGAAATGCGCAGACATAGCGATTCGGGCGGTGTCTGGTTGAGATTGTCAACCCTGCCGCTCTCATTCTCTTCTTTCGACTTCCGATCTAAAGCCGCTTCGTGGTATTAAGAAACCCTCGTCTTGAATTCCTAACCGCAACCCTCACTCGGCGCTAACTAAGATCTCACTTCGTACGCCTCTTTATTCGCCCCATTTAGGGGCGATCTTTGTGTTACGACCTGTAAATAAGGATAATAGCTGAACGACCTACTTAGGCGTTAGGCGGCTAGGATAGAATATTTATACTATAAGATTATAGGAATAGTAGGGATTTACTTAGTATAGAAGAACTATAGTATAAGTTATATAACGATAAAATAAGGAAATAATTAGTAGAGTATAAAGTAGAATACTTAGTAATTAGTTAGCTCTACTAACTAATTATAATTACTTTATATACCTAAGTAATTACTTTTAGGTAAATAAAAAATATTATTTAGGATTTATATATAGTATAATTTAAGCTAAGTTTATAGTTTAACTTTTATAGCTTTTTAGTAATTAACTTAATATTTATTTTTAGGATATTTTTAGCTTATTTTTATTATAAATTACTTATTAAGTTTAAAACTAATTATTTTAGCTTCTAAAAACTTAATCTACTATTAGTTTATAACTTATAATTTTAATTATAACCTAATATATTATTAGAATATATTAATCCTTAGCTTCTATTAGTAAACTTTACTATTAGATAGCTAATTATAATACTTTAATTACTTCTATTTAGTATATTAACTATTAATACTTATTAATAATAAAAAATAATAAGTATATCTTCTTATACTTCTATTAAATCCCCTATTTTAAGATCTTTATCTTCTTTATATAACTAACTTTAAAGCTTAGCGTAGGAATTTATTAGTATTAAGGATTATAATATATTAAACTTTAAGTATAACTTTAATAGAGAAGGTTCCTTTACTAAAGAAGAATATAAAAAACTCTAATATATTATTTAGAAATAAAATACTAAATTTAAAGAAATATAGACTTTTATTAATAAAAGTAAGTAAGCTATAAATAGCTTTAATAAATAGCTTTAGAATACTAAATAAGCTTATAAAAAACTTAAGAAAGATATTAAAAGAGATACTAACCTTAAGAAGATTTAAAAACTCTAAAAAGAACTTAATACTTTTTAAGCTACTATTAGTATTATTACTACCTCTATTAGAGGATAATAGAAACTTAAGCTTAATACCCCTATTACTTATAATAGTACTTCTAGATAACTTAAGTTATTTTTAATTTAAGTTAAAAACTACTAAAACTTCTATTATAAAGACTTTATTAGTTAAATTAAGAAGGTTATTATAAAGGTATTTAGGGGCTATAAGCTATAGTTAGGTTAAACTAATAGAAGAAGTACCTAAAAAGTAGGTATAATATTACTATACTACTTTTACTTACTTCTTCTAAGATCTCCTTTTCTAACCCTTTAGTAAATACTTACTAAGTCCTTACTATAGAGGGTTCTATACCTTATCTCTATAAGGTTCTCTATTTATTTAGCTTAGTTTAGCTAAACTATTCTTAAACCTTTTTAGTCTAAGTAGCTAAACCTTTATAATTATCCCCCTTTTAATTATAGTAATCTTTATTATAGAATAGGATTAATAGTAAGTAAGAACCTCTATTATCTATAGGGAGCTTTTATAGTTACTACTATTATTATAAGTTATCTCTACTATCTATATAGTAATTATTTACTATATATTTACTAAAGTTCTATTATCCCTTAGCGTTATTATTATCTCTATAGGTCTTATAATCTTAGCTTTAAAGTTATATTATCTATTACTTAAGTTTCTTTTAAAGATCTCTCTTATTTTTTAAAAAAAGAAATTATTTTTAATAAGTTTTATGCTTTTTATTTATAAACGTTTTATTCTTTATTTAGTAAACTTTTTCTAAATAATAGCTTATAATAACTTTATTTTTTATCCTATTTATCCCCCTTTTAAAATAAATATATTATAAAACTATTTAAAATATTAGATAGTAACTATTATTATTAATTTACTATATTTACTTTTTTATTTTTAGTAATACTTATTATAGTAAATAACTACTATTTTTACTATCTAAAGTTATAGCTATTTCCCTAACTACTTAATAATACTTTATATTTATCTATAAAGTAATACCTTTTTTCTTACTTAAAGTTAGTTTTCTTTTTCTTTATTATATTATATTATAATATAATAGCTTTTATATTTTATAAGCTTTTATTAAACTTTTATAAAGCTTTCCCTTTTTAATACTACTTTTATATTTAATATTATAAATACTAAAACCTTAATTATTTATATTTTATTACTGTATAAGCTTAATAACTTAGTAAAAGATAGTAATATTTACTAATATAACTAATTAAGTAGTAATAAGCTTTATATTTCTTATACTTTATAGCTATACTAAACTACTATAATAATATATATTTATACTAATATAAGTAATACTACCTATTAGATATATTATTTATATAGTATTAAATATTATAAAGTAAATATCTAGTAATCTTTTACTAAAGTATTAGACTAACTATTAGTATAACTAAATCCTTAAATACCTTATTAATAGTATTTAAATTTTTTAGAACTAAATAAAGCGCTATACTACTTAGATTAAAGCTAGTAAGTATTAGTAGTATAAGATCTACTATATATATACTATAATTACTAATAGTTAAGTACTTCTCTTAACGCTTTATAAGTAGTTAGTAAACTTTATTAAGCTTTAATTTAATTTAAAGTAGTATAATAACTAACTACTATAGATAAATACTAAAGAGATTACTACTAATTATACTTAAGTATATCTTAAAATCTAACTTAAAGTATATAATCCCCTATATTATATTTTTTCCTTAGTAGCTAATAGTTTCTTTATAAAATACTTACTAAAAGAAGGATAAAGGCTTTATTAAGTAAACTTATCTTTAGCTTAAGAACACCTTATCTTAATACTTCTATAATAAAAGCTATATCTTTAACTAAGCTTAATTCCTTAATAAACTTAATAAAATCTTAGAGAAATATCTCTTAAGTAATAACCTTTATATATCTAGTTTACCTACTTAAGATCCTTCTAAAGTCTAAGCTTTTTAAATACTTTATAATTCTTATAAATATACTTTAATTATAATCTTTAAACGTATTAGCTTTAGCTTTACTCTCTAACCTAATACTTATAAGGATATTAATACCTCTTCTATAAGTATTTATAAGAATCTTATTAGCTCTAAAGATAAAGATAAGTTATTAAAAAGTAAGAGCAGTAATAATAGGAATAATATAGATATTAGTCCTAATAGTAATAGTATTAATAAGAAGTTAAGTAACTTAGAGGATAATTTTTAGTAGTTTTTAATAAATCTTTAATAAATATATAATAGCTTTTCTTTAGAGTTCTTAGTTTAATACCTCTAAGTTTATATATTACTTTTAAAAAATAGTTTTTCAAAATCTTCTTATAGTTAATTAACTTTTCCTATTTCTCTATACTACTTATTATCCTACTTATAATATAACTTATATTATTACTTTTTAAATCTTATAAGGATTTATAAAATATTTACTAAGTACTTTTTAAGCTCTTAGGTATTATACTTTACTAGCTAACCTTTCTACTTAACTAAATATAGGGAGCTTACTAATATTTCCCTCTATAATATAATATTTTTAACCTCTTATTCTTTAAGGTCCTCCTCTAAGTTTAAAAGCTATCTTTTAGTAAGCTTTTAGCTATACTATAGCTCTAATAAAGTAACTAAGAAGATATTATACGCCTTATTATATTTTTCTAGAAGCTATACTCTATAAGCGTTAAAGCTTATAACCTCTATAATTAGTATAAGAATAAATTATAAAATAAGTTTTTACTAACCCTTTATAAAGTAGAAATTCTTTATTAAAAGCCTTATAATATCTCTAACGCTATAAGATTATACTTTCCTTTTAGTATTAATATTTTTAGCTTATACTTCTATTATATATTATTAGTTCTTAGCTATTTTTTAATAAACTTCTATTAGCTTCTTAAGCTTTTTATTAACCCCTTAAGTTTTAACTTCTATACTTAATAAGTAGTAGTTAATTATCTAAAAGTAGTAACCTATAAAAGCTTTAAATAGAGATATATTAATAGTAGTATATTTATTATTATTATATAAAAATTTAGCTTTAACTAACTATATTACTTATTAGTTATATAAACCTTTACTAAATTTTAAGAGATATACTATTAAGGTTTAATATATTCTTTTAGTCTACTTATCTATCTATAGATATTATATAGTAGAGATATACCTTTCTATATCTTAAGCTTTAGTTTAATCCTATTAAAACTAACTAGTAATTAGCTTATTTTAATTACTAATAATAGCTTTAGGTATATTATAATAGTACTTAATCTCTTAATATAAGATTCTCACTAAACTTATAATATCTAATTACTTTATTATTACTAAAAAGTAGACTACTTTAGTTATTTAATATATAACTACTAGGATTATATTATATATAATCCTATTATCTTAGTAACTCTCTAATAAGCTAATTAAAAAGTCTAAAGAAATCTATTAAAATAAGTATACTAATAATTTTAATATTTATAATAGTCTATATAGTTTATACTATAATATATATACTCCTTAGTAATATAAATACTTAGTAATATATTACTATATATTTTCTATTAAGTATAGCTAATAAAATTTTTATAAAATTAGCTTTACTATCTTATTTACCTCTATATACCTTAATCTAAGTATATTATAGTAGTTTTTTAGAAGTTTATAGTAAAGAGATCCCTCTTCTAAAATAATAAGTCTTTTTTTAAACTAAAAAATATTATTCTTATTAAGTTAGTACTTCTAATATTCTCTAATATTTTAGTAAACTTTAGATATAAGCTTTCTATAGAAGTAGTTTTTAGCTTATAGTTTTCTAACTATTTATTTAAGATTTACACTTAATTATAATATATATATTATTTTATCCTAAATAAGCTCCCTTATTATAGTATATAAAATATACTACTTTAGTATAATAACTTTAGTTCTCCTTAAGTCCTCTAATATATTACTATCTTCTTATAAAGTAGTTAGTATAATATCTATATATAATTTTAAGTAAGTAATAGTATTAATATATATATTTAGATATAGTAGATTATTAATACTTTTTATAAAGTAGTACTAACTTAAAGGTGAGGATCTCTTAACCTTAAAGCTAGCTTTCTAGTAAAGTTCTTATATACTTCGCTAAATAGCTTAAATATAAGTTCTTATAGTAACTATAATTCCTTTAAACTTAGTAATATATTAATAAGTTATTACTAATAGCTAGTTAATAAGTTTTAGCTTCTTCTTAAAAGTAGGAAGTATATTATCTACTTTAAAATTTTCTATTATATAGTTAGAGTACTATAATAATCTATTTATTAAATTAATAACTCTTAATCTATACTAAATTTTAAAATTAAATACTAATAAGTAATAAACTTATTATATAAGTTTTCTATAAATATTATATATAAATATAATAAATACCTTTTTTAGTACTATATAGTCTATAAGTATTAGGAATTTCTTAAGAAGCTTTTAGAGGTATTACGCTTAGTAATCTAAGCTTTTTATAATAGTAAAGAGCTTTTATTACTTTATAGCTTAATATTTTTCTATATCTAAAAGCTTCTTTAATTAGAAGGTTACTAAATATTTAATAGTACTATACTTCTATAAAAATATATTAAATGCTACCTAAATAGATATATTAGTTTTAACCTTAGTTTTTAATACTAAATTATAATATCTTAATATTAAAGCTTTAGTAAATACTCTCTAAAGTATTTTAAATATAGTTTATATCTCTCCTATCTAAATAAAAACTTCTAACTTTATACTATTTTAATTCTCCTTTAGTATACTATTTATAAAAACTATAATATAAGAGTATTTAGTAATAAATTTATAATAAAAATTATAGAAGCTTAAGAAGATTTAAATATCCCTAAAAGATTTTAGTATTAGCTATTTAGTAACTATTTAGACTTTATTTAGGTTTATTTTAATACTATCTTAAATAATATAGAACTTAAAGAAATCTATTTCTATTTAATAGAAGTTATACTTTTTTAGTTTTATAAATAGCTTAATAGCTCTTAAATAACTTAGAACTATATAAAGGTCTTTATTATACTATCCTTTAGTATCTAAATAGATTAAGATATTATCTAAGTATATAATATAGTAAGTATCTAAAGAATTAGTAAATATTTAGTAAATATATACTTAGAAAGTTACTAAAGTATTAATAAGTCTAAATAGTATTATTATATATTTAAAATACTTATATTAAGTCCTAAATATAGTTTTCTATCTATCTACTTTATTAATTATAATTCTATAATATACCTCATTTAAATTAATCTTAAAAATAAACTTTATATTAATAAATTTATCTAAAAGCTTACTAATTAATAGTAGAAAGTAGTAGTTTTTTACTATAATTTTATTTAACCCTCTATAATCTATATATAATTATAAGTTACTATCCTTTTTAAGTATAAATAGGATTAATACCTTAATAGAGCTAGTTAAGTAATAAATATATCTAGCTACCTCTATTTCCTAAATATATTTAATAAGAGTTTATAGCTATTCTACTAATATAAAGTATATTAACCTATATAGAGGCTCTTTATTAAGTTTTAACTTAATATAATATATTACTCTTTTTAGTTTAAAAACTTTCTTTATATTCTTTTTATTAAAAATATTAATAAAAAATTTAAATTCTTTAAAGATCTTCTTCTCACACTCTTTATCTAATAAGCTTTTACTTAAGGTATTAATATCTTTCTTATTTAAAGCTAAAACTTCTATTAAGTATATTATATAAGCTTTCTAATTATTTTCTATAATTTCTTATATTATTACTTCTAGCTTAATAAGTAAGATATAATTATATAACTAAGTATAAATATAAGTATTTATATAGATACTTTCTTTACCTATTAAGTTATTAAATAAAAAGATATCTCCTACTCCCTTAAAATATAAATTAGCTATAAATATTTAGTAAATCTTCTATAGATAGCTTTAGCTATTAATTAAAAAAATAGTAAGCTAATAAACCTTATTAATAAGTATTAGTCTTCTTTAGAAGTCTATTAGCTCTAAGGCTATAACGCTAATAGTCTCCTTTAGTAAGAGTTTCTCTATAAGATCTTCTTATATAAGGTTTATTATAGTATAAATATCTATATTAACTAATAGTTTAACCTTATTATATGCTTAAAGTATAATTACTTAACCCTTAATAATCTATTCTATAAGAACTAAAGTGATTTTTAGTGTAATATCCCTTAAGGTTACTTTTATACCTATTTATTTCCTAAGTCTTTAGTATTAATTATATAAGAGATTATAATAATATTAATCCTACTTTATCTTAGATTTAAATTCTAATTACTACCTATAAGCTATATATAAAGTTTAATATAATTAGAAAAGATATACCTATATTTTTTATAGTTATAATATTAAGTTCTCTAAAAGTTAGAAACCTTATTATTAGAGCTAAATATTATATAAAGGTTTATTAAGTAGTTATTTTAGTATAAAGTCTCTAAATAGCGCTCCCTTAAGTCTATTAACTAAGAGGGTTATAAGCTACTCTTATAAAAGTAGTCTAAAAAGCTTAAGTATAGTTGCTTATATAACTTAGAATAGCTAATAAGCTTTCCTATATATCTCCCTTCTAAAATCTCCTATAATCTCTAAGTATATAGAGCTATAATATATATATCTATATAATTAATATCTTACTTAAAAAATTTATCTTTTAAGGTCTTAATAAGACCCTAAAAGAATATATAAGCCTTTATATTATCTATATTTAGCTTACTGAAGGCTTAGTTAATAGACTCCTAATAAATTTAATAAGTAATAAGTTTTTTATTATCTTTCTAGTAGTACTATCTTAAAGTATTATAGTAATTCTATTCTTAAAGCTTAAGTACTATATACTACTTTCTTATAAAAACTCTAAAGTCTTCTTATATAAAGTTAACTTACTTCTCTAATATATCTATAAGTATTTACTAATAAGTTTATTATTCTATTTATAAGATATACTTTATTATACTTAAAGCTTATTAGATATATTAGCTATTAGAGTAGCTAAAGTAGTACTTATAAGCCTCCTCTACTATAATAAGCTAATCTTCCCTCTCTATACTAATAGATTTACTAGTAAGGTAAGCTATATTATAATTTAGAGGTTTTTTATAAACTTTTAGTAACTATTTAATAAATACTTAATTACTTAATATAATAGTAATTAATTTATATTAGTTAGCTATTATAGTTATAATTTATTATATTAACACTTAGTTAGTAGCTTTATTTAGCTTTTTAGTTTAAGCTAGCCTATTAGTAGTAGCTATAGATATTTAGCTTTATAGCTTATTTAATCTATAAAGAGGGGTTTTATATTTCTTATTTTCCTATATATACTTATTATCTATCTAGTAAGTATTTAGTATAAATAGCCTATCCTCTTTAGGGCCTCTAGCCTCACTTAAAGTATAGCTTTTCACTTCTTCTTATTAACTTATATTATCCTCTAATTATTTACTAGGGTTATCTTCCCTATATAAGCTTATATAGGCTATCTCACTTAGTACTTAGTAAATATTAAGCGTAAGTTCCTTAGCTTAATTAGTAAGTATTATTTAGGTATATAGTATTATTATTATTACTAACTTTCTTAAAGTAAGGTAAAAGTAAAAGAATTATAAAGGTATTTAAGAGCTATAAGCTATAGTTAGGTTAAACTAATAGAAGAAGTACTTAAAAAGTAAGTATAATATTATTATACTACTTTTACTTATTTCTTCTAAGATCTCTTTTTCTAACTTTTTAGTAAGTACTTACTAAATCCTTATTATAGAGGGTTTTATACCCTATCTCTATAGGGTTCTCTATCTATTTAGCTTAGTCCAGCTAAACTATCCTTAAGCCCTTCTAGTCTAAGTAGCTAGACCTTTACAGTTATTTATACTACTACTTACTTATAAGGATAAACTTTTAAATAGTTTAAACTTATTTAGAAAGAATTCCTTAAGTATAAAACTTTAGATAAATACTCTACTAAAACTTAAGATATTTATAGTAGTTTTTAAGGATTTAAAGATATATTATAATCTCTCTTTTAGGATTTTAATAAAAAGCACTAAGCTAAATAAAACTTTATATAACTATAATAAACTAAATCTACTAAAGAGTATACTACTATATTTAGATAACTTAGTATCTAGCTTAACTTTACTAAAGAAATTAAGATCTTTATATTCTACTAAGGACTAAAAGATAAAATTAAAGATAAAATTATTAAGATTAACTAATTAGATAACTTCTTATAATATACTAACCTTATTATTAAAATTAATAATTAACTTTTTAAATAATATAAAGAAAAAGGTAAAAAATAATATAGAGCTAACTTAAGATATAAATATTAATAATAACCTTAATATAAATTTAATAACTAATAAAGTAATAATAAACTTTATAATAACTAGAATAATACTTACTAAAGTATTACTTATAGATAATATAGTAAACCTATAAACCTTAGTATAATAACTAAACTTAATAATAAGAAACTTTAAAACCCTAAATATTATAACTATAACTAATAAAGATACCTTACTAGAGATTATAAATAGCTTAAGAAGCTTCCTTAGAAACTAATAGCTAAATAACTTTAATAAGTTAATATTATTATAAAAACTTTATATATATCTTAGTTATAAACTAAATATTATAATAATAACTATTAAATTTACTTTAGTAATAAAGAAAACTTAGGATATTATCTACTTAAGCTTAAAACTTTAGCTATAATATACTATAGTAATAATAAGATTACTAAAAAACTAATAAAATAACTTAATAAGATATTATAAGTATAATAGTTTAAACCTATTAGTACCTTACTTACTATATATAATTAAGAACTAGAAAATAATAATAAGTAGAAACTTATATATCTCTAGTTAGTTAAATTTATATATTTAGAAAGAATCTAAGATAAACTATATAACTTAATATAGGAAAAATAATTTAGAACTATACTTTTATATATAGAGTAATAAAAATATATATATAGAAACCCTATTAGAATTAAATAAATCAACTAAGAAATAGAGGAATAAGTTAAGGAGGAATCTAAAGAAGAACTAAAATATTAATATAACTTTCTAATAGAGTAATAACTCCTTAGTATAACTAATAATTAGGTTTTTAGAGAAAATAAAAGTTCACTTTATAATTTAGATAAACTTTATAATATTACTTAATAATATACTTAAGTAGAGATTATTTATAGATTTATACTTAGTATAGATAACTTTAGCTCTAAAGAAGAGTTAGATAACTAGGAAAATAGAACTAAATAACTCCTAAAATATTAAGAAATTAACTTATTTTAAGATAAATAATAATACTATTTTTATAGTATTTTAGTAGATTAATAAGATTAAAATTATACTTCTTAACTATATATAGAAGACTACTTTATACTAAGAAATAACTATTAATTTTATTAAACCCTCTTTTAGCTTTAGTATTTCTATAATAAATATAAGGAATATATAAGAGATAAGTATAACTACTAATTTTACCTTAAAAAACTTAATAATAAACCTATTAGAGATATCTATACTATATATATTATAATTAGATAAATAATAATAACTTTTAATAGAAGGATTACTACCTTTTAACTAAGCTTTTAGTTTCCTATAGGATATTAATATAATAAAAATATAAAATAGGATAAATACTAGTGTGATAAATATTAAGTTTATTACTAAGATAAAGCTTATATATAGAGAACTATAAAGAATAGATTAAGACTACTTTAAGTTAGAATCTATAAAAATAGCTTTATAAAAGTAGTATAAGAAAGAAAATAAATTACTTATTTAGGATAATTAGAGTAGTTAAAAAACTAAACTTACTTATTAATAATAGATTATAATAGGTAATAAAGAAAAAATCTATCTATTAAATATTATAAAGATATAAGAATAATATAGAATTTAAAATTATTATTAATAGATAAATAATATTTATACTAATTAATAGTAAAGTTAAAGTAAATTTTATTACTTCTTAAGCTATTAATAAGTTAGAGGTATAATAAAGAGGAAAAGAATAACTATACCCCCTATATATAGTAGAAGGAGAAGAATTTAAATATAAAGGAGGTATTATTTATAATAAGATTATACCCCTTAAGATAAATTATTTAGATTAAAAAGAAAGAATCTAATTTAATATTACTAATATAGGAATATATAATATAGTATTAGGATTACTCTAGTTATAAATAAATAACCTATAAATAAATTAAAATAAAAACTAATTTTAATAGGATTATAATAGATTAGTCTTTAAGTAGTACTATAAAGAATAAGCCTTAAATAAGCTAATAAAATAAGAAATAGTAAAATAATATATCTACTACTTTAAAGTAAAAGAAGCTATATTATAACTACTAATAATAATAGATTTTAAATAAATAAATAATTTATTTCTATTTATCTTAGAAAAATATAGAATTTATAAAAAACTCTTTATAGCTAAGTTAGAAACTAAACTACCTAAATATATTAGCTTTAACTATAAAATCCCTTTTAAAAAAAAAAATTATAATTTAATAAAATCTATAGTTTTAACTAAATAGAAATAGAAGCTTTAGATAAATATCTTAAAAAAAACCTTAAAAAAGGTTATATTAAACTTTTAATATTACTAATAAGAAGCTTAATTTTATTTATACTAAAAAAGAATAGAAAATTATAACTATATATTAACTATTAAATACTTAATAAAATAATAATTAAGAATTACTATTTATTACTACTTATTAATAAAATAAAGAGACTTCTCTATAGAACTAATTAGTTTATAGCTTTTAACTTTAAAAGTATTTATAACTTAATTAGAATAAAGTAAGGAGAAGAATAGAAAACTACTTTTAGAATATATAAAAGATATTTTAAATACCTTATTATGCTTTTTAGTTTTATTAACGTTTTTATAATATTTTAAAATATAATTAATATAGTCTTATAGGAGTATATTAATATCTATATTATTATCTACTTAGATAATATCCTTATTTTCTCCCTAATATTTAAAAAATATAAAGAAGATATTTATTATATTTTATAAACCTTCTAAGAAATTAAGCTTTTAGTTAAACTTAAGAAAAGTAAATTTTATACTTAAAAAGTAGAATACTTTAGATTTATTATTACTTCTAGAGAAATCTAAATATTAGAGAATAAGATTAAAGCTATTAAAGAATAGCTAAAACTTAAAAACCTTAAGAAAGTTTAAAGATTTCTAGGTTTTATTAATTTCTACTAAAAATTTATAAAAAACTATAGTAAGATTAATATAGCTTTTACTAACTTTAGCTATAAAAACACCTCTTTTATATAGAAAAAACTATAGTAAATAGCTTTTTAGAAAATTAAAAACCTTATTAGTAGTAAATTAGTCTTAATAATATTAGACTTTACTAAATAGTTTAAAGTAAAATTAAACTCCTTAAACTATATCTTAAGAGTAGCCTCTAGCTGTTCACTATAATTTTTACCTACTTAGAGCGACAGACCTCCTAACTCTACGCCTCATAATAATATACACAGCCTTTAGTTATATAATCCTCTCCTAACCTTAGCTACACTTATATATATATATCACACTAGATAACTTCACTATCTTTAACTTCACTTTAATAATAATATAGTTTATAATTACTTAATTACTTAATTATTATAGACTACTAAACTATTAACCTATCCTCTCTCTTATATATTACTTATGCTACTAATACTATCTCTATCACTACTTCGCTATCTACTATAGTAGCTTCTTTAGAAGTAAGTTATTACTATTATTATCTTCTTATTTAATTAAGCTAGCTAATACCTTTAAAGTAGCTATACTATTATTAGTAACGCTCTCTCTATTTAGCATAAAGCATACTCACTAATATTCCCTTACTAAGCTTATATCTAGGCTTAAGCTATATCTACCTTAATATTATAGAAGGTTTATATAAAGAAAGGCTACTCCTTAAGATAGCTAGAGATATATATAGCTTCTACCTTAAAGCTATTAGGGGTATTTATTACTTTAATTATAATATAAAGAGGGTCTTTTTTAGAGGTATTCTTAAAAGCTCTATCTAATACTACTATAATAAACTACTCCTAATTAAAGTTAGAATACTTATTAAAGTTAAGAGCTTTATTTAATATATAGATATTATTCTATATAGTAATATTTTTAGCTATCTTCTTAAAGAAAGGTATACCTAGCGTAAAGTTAGTATTCTTATATTCCTTATATAGTATAGATATTATAAAGGATTTATTATAAGTTATAAGAAGAGGAAGAGGGAAGAGTATAAGGTTTTATATATAGTAGTAGAGTTTTTATACTTCTAGCTATAAGAACCTCTTCTAATAACCTCTTTAGTTAAGGAGTTATCTCTTATATAGTAGTATTATAACCTCTTTAGTTAAGGAGTTATCTCTCTTATAGCAGTATTTATAGCACCTCACTAAAAAGTTTAGTAAAGCTATTATTAAGCTATAAAAGCCTTAATAACCCTTTTAGCCCTAATATAATTAGCCTTACTACGTATAGCGCTACTAGCCCTACGTTACATAACTAGCGCTATTACTATTCTACTAATCTATTTAGCTAGGGTGTATATTTAACTTTATAACGTTTAGAAGGTTTACCTACTAGTAGGAATATATAAGGTTTCTATACTATTTTCCTTAATTAGTAGAAGGCATAAGTTAAGGTGCTTATATAGTATTTCCAGAATTATACCTATATATAAAGTGAATTTTGCTGTAGTCTTTTTACAGGGGGGCTGCGTTATAACTATAAACTTAATATCTTAAGAGTATAACTATTATAAAGAGACTTAGAAAGATAATTATACTTATATATTTTTTTCTCTTAAAAACTCTAAGGACTTAAGTTTAATTACTAAATTTATAATAAAGAATTTATAGTAATTATAAAAGTATTTAAGAAATAGAGATTTAAACTTTTAGGGATAATTTATAAAGTATTTATATATTTAGATTATAAGAATCTCTCACACTTTATAACTTTAAAAGTATTAAATAAATAATAAATTAGATAGTTAGAATTCTTCTCTAAATTTAACTTCTAAATTATCTATTAGAAAGGATTAGATAATAGTAAAGCTAACGCCTTTAGCTAATAATTAGACTATAATATCTTAATATTAGAAGAAACCTAAGTGATTTTTAAAAGAAATAATAATAGAGACCTAATATTAGCTATTAAATTCTTAATAATAGCTAAACGATTTAGTACTAGCCTATTTAGTAAACTAGATAATAAAGTAATTATAGAGTTTTATACTTACTCTATATATAGTTATTAAAGAATTATAAAAACCTAGAAATAACTATAATAATAGTATAGAGAAAAAGTTACTAAAGAATATATAATAAAAGTAATTAAGGATTATAAGGTTTACTTTAAAAGTAAACCTATTTAATATTAACTTTATAATATACTATAACCTTTATTTATACTATAAACTACTTAGTAATCTATATTACTTAACTTTATTATTAAATTATTAAAGTCTTAAGAACTCCTTATAAGAGTATATTATAATAGCGTTCTTATTATTATAGACTAACTTATAAAGTATACTTATTTTATCCTATATAAAGAAGTAAGTAATACTAAAGAATATACCTATATATTTCTTAAATATATTATAGTTAACTATAGAATACTTAAAGAAATTATATTAAATAGAAATAAGATCTTTACTTCTAATTTTTAGAAGTTAATTATATTATACCTTAGTATTAAATAATTAATATCTACTACTTTCTACTTATAAATAGATAGATAAATAGAATAAATTAACTAAATCTTTAAAACTTATCTCTATACTTATATTAACTATAACTAAAATAACTAAGTAGTATTATTATTAATAGCTTAGTTTACTTATAATAATATAATAAGAGAAAGTATTAAAGAATCCCTTTTTTATTTAAACTATAGATTTAAACTAACTATATATAAGAAACCTTAAGTAAAACTCTAAATAGTTAAAGCTATTACTTTAATATAATAAATAAGAGATATTTAGAAAAATATATAAAAAGAACTTAAATTTATATAATAAAGAATAACTAAATTTAGTAATAAATAAAGGATTAAAGGATTAACTTTAAAAGAGGGAGATAGTACCTATTTTATATAGTGAAATATTAAAATAAAATAACTAAGTAATAAACTTAATTTTAAAAAACTTAAACTTTTTAAAATCTTATAAGTAATCTTATTAGTTAATTATAAATTTAAACTTCTAGAAACTATAAAGTATTACTTAATATTTTATATTTTACTACTTAAATTAGTATTATAAAGATTATAAATAAATAACTTTATTATTATAGAAAATAATAAACTAAAATATAAAGTAGAAAAACTACTTAATTACTAATATAGGGATAATAAATAGGAATACTTTATTAAATAGAAAAACTATAGTTATAAAGATAATATATAGAAACTTAATAATAACCTATTTAACTATTAAGATAAAATTAATAAGTATATTAGAATATTTAATTATATTAATCTGAAGGATAGATTAAGTTTATTTATAACTTAAAAAGAATTTAAGAAATATTATAAATATATTAATAAAAGAGAAAGATAAATCTAAGAAGAGCTATAATAAAAACAAAAAGAAACTAGAAAGTAAAGGATATAACTTCTATTCTTATAGTTATAATTAAAATACTTTTAGCTAATATAATAAGGAAAAATACTTATTTAATTAGGAATACTAAAATATAATTAAGACTTTTTAGATAGGAAATTTAAAATATTAGGATTTTAATTAAGGATTAAATCTAAGTTTATTATATTAAAACTACTTATAGATTAAACCTCTAATATAAGAGATATAACTATTTCCTTTTTAGTAACCTCTTAACTTTTTTAAAATACTATCCTCTTCTACTTATATAAATAATTTAATTATATTATAAACTTATTTAGTTTAGCTTATATAGTATATAAAGTAGTAGCTTTCTTTTATAATACTTCCTCTTTAGCTACTTTAATATCCTTTAAATATACTACTTTATTTAATAGATAATTAATTAAGAATAAGTTAGCTTTATTTATATATACTATAAGTATAAAAATATATAAATATAAATAGTATCTACTACTATATTATAAAACTACTTTAAATAAATATACTTACTATAAACCTTACTACTAAGAAGTAGTTTATAATATTTCCCTATAGAATAATAATAAAAATAAAGTATATTAATAGTAAAACTAAACTTAGTAATATATAGCGTATAATTATAATAATAAAGAGTAGAGGTAGAATTTAATTTTAATTTTTAAATATAACTTAATATAGTATTAATATTATAAGTAAATTAGGAAGTATAATTAATAGATCTCTAACTTAAAACTAATAACTTACTTATATTAAATCTTAAGAATAAAACTTTTAGAGAGAGGACCTAATATTATAACCTATAAATAAAAATAATAGCTAAATAACTTACTTAGGTGTTAAGTAGCTAGGATAGAATATTTATACTATAAGATTATAGGAATAATAAGGACTTACTTAGTATAAAAGAACTATAATATAAGTTATATAATAATAAGATAAGGAAATAATTAGTAAAGTATAAAGTAAAACGCTTAGTAATTAGTTAGCTTTACTAACTAATTATAATTACTTTATATACCTAAGTAATTACTTTTAAGTAGATAAAGAATACTATTTAGGATTTATATATAATATAACCTAAGCTAAGCTTATAGTCTAACTTTTATAGCTCTTTAGTAATTAACTTATTATTTATCCTTAAAATACTTTTAGCTTACTTTTACTATAAATTACTTATTAAGTTTAAGACTAATTACTTTAGCTTCTAAAGACCTAATCTACTATTAGCCTATAACCTATAACCCTAACTATAACCTAGTATACTATTAGAATATGTTAATCCCTAGCTTCTGTTAGTAGACCCTACTGTTAGATAGCTGACTGTAACACTTTAAGACCAGCTTGATTATAGTAAGCTTCACCCACGTATAAAGGGCGACTATGTTGACACTAATGTCCTACTGAAGAGATTGACGATTTCAGCAGCTTCTCAGCCGCGATCATCGCCGTATCCGTGGTTTTTTCGTGTACCGCCCCTTCTCACACATTCAGACCCCCTCAACACGCCTTTCCCCCCTGCGCCAACGATTCCGCAGCAAGGTCCAAATCTCTTCCCCTACACCATACTTACTAAGGCCGTCGGCGCCCAAGATTATCCAGCATCCCGTTTGCTAAGATTTGCGAGGATGTGCCTCTCATGTTTCGTCGTGAGAGCTGCTGTTGTCGACTCCCTGCCCTTGAGGGCTCTCTTAGCCTTGTATAAGAGGGCATTCCTGCTCTTGCGTCCTTGTCAGCCATCTCAGCATCAGTTTACTGCCCCTCTGTTCTGGCCCCCATTTTAGTCGAGGCTCTCCGATGTATATGATCCCAACTTGAGGTCATGCTGATGCTCAATATCGCTGACTGTACTGTGCTCCCAAACGACTGACGGCCGACGGTGCGGCGCTTCGCACCAGACTAGTAGCTCCCTCCAGAAGAAAGTCGCTCTCACAGCCTTGCAACATCACTTCTATATCTGCATACATGTATCAACAACGCTGCCCTTGCTAGCGTCAGTGCCAGCGTGAGTATCATGAAGCCCCCAATCCACAAGCTTCTCCTCCACACCAACTTCAGCCCCTCATCCCATTCTTTTACAAACCAGACCCCTTGAGAACCCCATTAGCTCCCCTCACCAGGACCAAAATTGCTGCAAGGAAGCTTCGCAAGGTAACGAATAAAAGTCGGAGTTATGTGGTTTCGAATCTACAAAATGGAAGGAAGAAGCTTACTTTGCGGAATCAGAGGTCTTGCAGCTGGATGCTAGTAAGCTTTGTCTTTCGTGAACACAGAGACTGCCCACATTCTTCGTCTCTTTTGGGTGACATTATTTCGGAAGACGCTGAAAATTTCATGCTTTCTGCATACACCTCAACATACCATCTTCAGATACTGATCCTTTGCCGGCGTTTGCCTGCCTTTAATGGAAGCCATCCGTTGGGAACATGTCGAGGTCGACTTTGATCATACTGGTGTCATCTTCGGTATTATCTGCTTTGCTTGACACGCTACCGTTGTCGTCACAACGCGAGATTACACCTGAAGTAAGCCGCACCGCTCTTGTCCGCCGCCAAGTGCAACTCGTTGACCCAGTGCGTAGTGCACCCGCGTCAAGCGGTGAGACCGTCTTGTTACAAAAGCCATAGCCCCTCCACTGCCCTCATCCGCGTCTGTTGCTTCGCTTGCTTCTAGCTTGTCCCATGCAGGATAGTCAAGGACTCGAAGAGCAAATACCCGCTTCGCATTTCTCAGTGCACCAGCTACGTCCCCGGCGCAACTGGGTATGTCCAGTTTCTGAGGTGTTTAAAGAAGGTTATCACCTGGCGCACTGTCAGGTCTTCAGTGGGATACTAACTTGCATTCTTTTATCTGGTGCCCTTCGCGGCAACTCAAGACTATTACAAAGTTGCAACTTTTGGGACGACTTGCACAGGAACCATTGCGCGGAAGTGGGTTGCCATTACTCATCTATTCTCTCCTTCAAGAGCTTAGTGTTATTTAGGATCTCCTGCCCAGAACATTATGCCCCCTTACCGGCCGACTTTGTCCTTAACACTTTGATGTTTCGTTTGGGCATCATGCTCTGTTCGCGCCAGCCTCAGAGTGATCATGACTGGACTATTGCTAGGACACGTATGCCAGCAAACGTGGACACATTGTGTGGCAACGACCGGCGAGTGTAAAGCTTTAAGACTGCAGCTGAAGCTCACCGTCGAACGTTCAGCACATGAAGAGAGAGCATAATAAACATAAACATCCGATTTGACTCTGAAACGCCAGCGATGGGGGTCTTGGTTTCCTCTGATAAGAGCCGCAACCTGAATGACACCATGCAGATGTGTCACCTGGACTACTACGTTTTTCTACGACTCGAAACTTCGCATTGCGATCAATTAAGTCGTCTTAAGTTAGGTTTGTGATTGACCACTATCTTCGCATCACAAACTGAATAGACAACCAAGGCTCCAGAGTTTCTCCCTCCCTCCTCTCCTCGGCCTCATTACTTGACTTAATTGTTCCCCTGTCATGGCCATTGACCGAACTTGATCACCTCGGCCGGTAAAACAAGGGCAACTAAGGACGGCCGCTCTTGATCTAAGAAAATTAAGGACACATGGAAGCGTTTGGAGGACGAGCGAACTTCTGATCGGGGCTGATTGAAGCAGAGAAGACGAGGGTCAGAACAACGGAGGTGATCAGCCGCGGGAATTAGTTTTTTAAGGAGACAGGCAGTACATTTGCGATGAAATTATAGAGACGAAGGATACATTAGCGTGGCCGACGCATTCCCGCAATCAAAGAGAGTTTTCTCGAAAGGGATGAGGAGAACGGCCAGCAGAACGAACAGCCTTTTGGCGACCGTCTTGTCCAGAATGAGCAGATAACTGAGCATGACGAGAAAAGCCGCGGACGGCGGCCGGGCCAGGCCACCCGTGAGCCGCCCAGGCAGCGATCAACATGATCAGAACGAACACGTGAACCATATTAACCGACATATGAATCCTCGCAAAGACTGCCATGTGCAGAACAAGCAGACAACTGACCACGGTGGACGGTTGCCACTCATGCAGGTCATTCGGATGGCGAACGAAGTTATCGGGCGAGCAACAAGATGCATTGAACCGCTACATCAAATTGATTGATCTCCACAATTGGATATCTAGCGGAACAACAACCTTCACAGGAAGGGGGTGGAACCAAGAGAATGGGACTCGTTCATTTTCGTGAAATCATGTCATGCGTTTCAATGACTGATGTTTGAGCCCCCTCAATCAGTCAGAGAGGCTATACAGGAGAAACAGTCTGCTGCTTGCAGAATCACAAACCCCCTTTTGAACAATATAGATGATGATCCCGAACAGAATGCTAAGAACTAGGGCACCTAATGGAGAGTTCGCCGCCTAAGACCCCACCCCAAGCAATGAAATCCCCCCACAACTGATAACATAATTTTTATATATTTAGACCCTCACTATAATAATTATATTTTGACGTATTACTAAATATCTCTATTAATCTGTAATAATGATATATAATTTTATACTCTCCTTATTATCAGAAGATTCACTATTAATTAATACTACTTCTGACTTAATTAGATAGTTCTAAACCTCTTATTACTTCTTCTAAATATCTTTAATAATTATAAATCACTTATTTAGCTTTAGCTTAACTTTTCCTCTTAGTTTTAGCTTATATTTTTTAACTTAGGCCTTAAGTATATAAATAATTTACTAGTTATTAGCTATAGCTATATTATTAAGGTCTAATTGCTTCTTAATTTTCTCTAGGAATAGGATATAGATAATTAGGTTAGGTTAGAGTTGCTGTAACCTCGTTTTACCCCTTATATTATTATTAAATAACTATCTATATTGCAGTAAATTAATAGAAGACTTTAGTATCTTTATGATATTATTCTTAGAGCTTTCTATAACGTCTACTAGCTTCTTATACTATATAGGGGCTCTTAGAACGTTAGTTGCTATAGGGGTATAGAAGAACCTACTTATAAGCAGCTTTAATATATTAATAGGCTATATACCTATTACCTTCTAGCTTACCTTAATAATATGAGGCTAGAAGGTATTACTATAGGTATGTAAATAGCATTAGAGGAAGTTCTACTTATTAATTAGTGCTAAGTTAAGTATATAGTTATATTCCTCTAGATAATATCTATAAAACCCCTTTAGAGGCAAAAAGACTAATATATCTAGTAGCTGTATAAAATATAATAAATAAGCTAATAAGTATACTAAATAAATATTATTAATATAATATTTCTATATAAACTTATTAGAGATATGGCTTTTATAGCTATCTATAATAAGAAGACGCTTAAAATATAGTCTCTTAGCTTTTAAAGCTATTCTAAGTAAGAATACCTTCTCTAGCTACTTAATACTTATACTATTTAATATCTATCTATTCTTTAATAATATAAAGTGCTATAAAGTAAAGTTTATAAGATCTTAAGGGAACTATTACTACTATATAGTTTTACTCTTAAAAATAATAAATAAAGGTAAGCTTTACCTATTTACTAAGATATACTTAATAATAGACGTTTAAGTGTAATCCTTAGAGCTTTAGATAAATATTAAAAGCTTTCTAGAATATCTTAGTACTAAATTATCCCTCTATATCCCTTCTATAATTCCTATTTTATCTATATTCTATTAAAAGCTTATTAGTATTTTTTTAACCTCTAGGAGGTTAAGAATTATAAAGAACTACTTAATATTATTAATAGTAATATCTTTAATATATTAAGTATTAATCTTCTATACTTTAAGTATCTTAATAGCTAAGTTTTAGTATAAGAAGCTCTCTATCTACTTCCTCTTAAGTAGCTATATATTGCTAGTAGTATAAAAGATATGTTTAGTAAATATTTATATATATTAATAGCTAGGTATAAAGCTTAGGGAGCTTTACGTAAGGACCTAAGTCGTTAGAGCTAACTCTTACTTTATACTTAGGTGTTATTTATATACTTTTGACTTACGTTTTGATATAGCGCTTTTTAAATAGCTGTAGATAGTAGTATATAGTACTTCTTATTCTCTCGTAGCTATGAGGATAGGCTAACTACCCTATATAGCTATAATAGCGCTGGTGAGGTTGTTAGGGGTATAACTAGGTATATAAAGTATTATAGTATTTTTTTTGGATTTTATTTTAATTATTATAGTAGCGAAAAACCTAGCTAACTAGGATGATATATGTTGTGTAGTATATAAGTTGCGCGATGCGACGCGTTATTGGTTGTGGGGGGATTTTATTGCTTGGGGTGGGGTCTTACCTGCAGAATAAGGTGAGAGCGAAGCTGAAGATTAAGATCAAGATTAAGATGGATATTAAGTTGAAGTTGAATAGTAAAGTAAATAGTAAAGTAAAGAATAAAGTGAAGAGTGAAATGAAGAGCGAGGAGTGCAGTAAGGAGTGAAGTGAGTGAAGTATGAAGATGAATATGAAGGTGAAGAAAAGGATAAGACGAGGATCTGCAAGGACCAGAGACTGACGACGAAGTTGTTCTGACTCTAAACAATCTGAGAGTGCGACCACGAGACTTCTCGATGAGAAATTCCGCATCCCGAACTGCATCAGAGGAAGATACATCTCTGGGAGATTGTGAATCCGACTTTGGTATTGTTCACCTATATTGGGGTATGTAGAGGTTGAATTATTTGAATTATCCCCGAGGACCGACCGAGCTCAGGTATAACTAGAATTGAAGTACGGCTCACGATAGATAAGTAACGCCGGGGAAGATGAATGGTACCTGCTTGCTATGAAACAATGACTCTTCCAAATGGTTCAGCAGAGTTAAGAACTATCACTAGGATTTCGGTGCTGCGCGGTCATGAACCTCTCTGCCTTTTAAGGACGTAGAAATAGGGGAAACTTTCAGGCTGATCTTGCAAGTATTTCCCTTATTCATGAGACGAGGGTCAGGTTGCACCGATATATCCGGCTGGGAGTATTGAGGCGGAATAATCTTGACTAGGGGAGAGCCATCTGTCACCGCCAGGAAGGCCTGGAGTATGGTAACCGGACCCTGATATCTTGTGGTCGGGACACACCAGTGGCTTAAAGGCGGACACGTCGAGGCCCTTCTAAGCTGTGATAAAGCAAGCATTGTTGGAGACTTCATGACACCGCTTGGAGATCCGAACTACAAGGCATACGTCCAAGACATCCTTCAACTGAAAGACAAATTGAAACAAGAGTTTGCCACGGCATCAGATCACCTACTTGACGAGCTGGGAAATCCCGCCTTTGCAAATCTCACTCGGAACGATCCCCAGATATTGAATATCTGGGACGGGACATTTGAAATGCATCTGACCGCCATTGACCCCTGATAATACACATCTCGAGACGGTGAACACTACGTGCGAATCGGCGTGATGGTCAAGTGCTTAGCCTTTTGAGAAGGTTTTGGAGGATGACCGATCTTTACTTATAATTTCTGGGAAGCCCTCTTGCTTATGCATGGCGGCGAACAGGTTTGAAAGTGTCTTCAGGGACTCATGGGAATTTTGACTGTCCGCATCTAGATCACCACGATGGCGTTTTGGCGAGACTTCCAGAAGTCGCGTAGGCCCCTGTCGGCTGTGATGGTGAGAGTCCTCATGGAACGGCAGTAGTCCGGGTGTTCCGGGGTCATTTTCGCAGAATTTCAACTCTTGTCTAATATGTACCTGCACGTGAACAACAAAGAGGACCGCTTCGTTATTGCGCTATCCGAAGGAGGCGGAAGAGCGACCGGAGGGGAACCGGAGATCCGCACGAAGTCCAAGATATATCGACTCAATGCTCTTGTGGAACCGGCTCATGAAAGACAATAAACGTAAGGCTGACAATGGCGGACATTGTGAAAGATACAGAGCGAAGAGCAGACGAGAGTACCTGGCCAAAGCGTTGGGACTCTCAATTCCATTGCGAGAGTTACCTGAAGACCTTCGAGGCTCACACATTGAGGGATCACTCCAAAACCTGCTCGTTGAAAATAGCGCATGGGTTGATAATCCGGAGCTTGATAATTATGGATGTGTGTTGAACGCAGTGTCAAAGAGGACAGTTTCACCCGCTCCTTGGGAAACAGAATGCGCGGCGAGAGGATAGAAAAGAACAACGTCGAAAAAGACGCTTAGCCACCGCCGAGAACCTCTCTGTGGGATGTCGACTGATGATGCACAATTTCTGGAGGTTTCTAGAGAAGTCTTGCACGTTGTAGCCGACCATTTGGCAACCAGTGTCGACGGGCAGAAATGGGACCAAGCGAGGAGAGAGATCCAGCGGGCCATTAAGGAATTGCTAAATGTTGACTCATAGGAGCAGCATCAAGCGAGTCGTTCGCCAAATCAGCCCATCCAACCCTACTATTGGGGAGAGCACAATGGCCTTGGACTGGAGGACCGACTGGCTCAACAAGTCCAGCATGACCCCTGACCGGGACGGGAGAATTTCAGACCATCGCGATCGTGAGTGACATTCCGGAAGAGGAGAGAAAATCGGCTGAATTGGATTGCGATATTGGCGAGGAGAATGGGGCCATTCTATTGCTGGAAGTCCATATGCTGGGGAAGACTTGGGGATGATACTGATGGGAGCATCTTTGGAGGGGATGGAGAGAACTATTGGAAGCTGGAAAGATTTGTCTGCTTTGAACCTGGCAGGTGACTTAACAACCCAGACTGGCAGATGATTCACACACAGGGACCGTAATCATACAACCCTGCGACAGAGCTCGACTTTTTGCGGCCGTGCGGTCAAGGCCATTGCTGGAAAAGGGTGTTGGGAAATAAACACCAAACTCAAATTCTCCACGGCATGCCACCCGCATAGCGATGGGCAACCCAAAAGGGGGGAACCAACGGACGGTCGAAGCCTACCTAAGAACCTGGTGCATGATCTTCCCATCAAGATGTGGATCCCCGGCGTTACGTCCATTCAGTTCAGCTTGGATATTGCTTCGCGGCAAACTTCGAGTGTTCCCCAAACGATTGGCAGCACGACGCTCTTCACGCACAGAGTGGTGTGGAAAACAACTCGTTTGCCGTCGGTGGATTTCGTTGGTTTTCGGTGCCTTTCACAACTTGGTCAGCACTTCACACTACCTTATTGGAGGAGTTCCCAAAGGTGGGTCAATGTACACCCTGGGGAGCACAATGGCCCACATCTTGTGCGCCACCGCAGTGCTCATTACCTTACGTAATGCGCTGAAATTTCCAGTAGTGGGAATCCGACCTGCACTGGCCCAGCCTCAGCGAAAATCCGTCTCCAACGCACCAACGTCACACAATAAAGAACTTTGTTCAGGAAAGGGAACCCAACTGACACTGCGTTTGAGCCATATCTTCTGCCGTTAGCGCCAAGCGCAAGCCTTCCAACGATTAAAACGATGACTTCGAGAATGTCCACCCATCCGTGTTTTCAAAGCGATCCAACATCTATCCCAGGCGGGTGAGTCGGTCACGTGTTTTCGCGGGTCGCGTCGTACCGCGTCGCGTCTCCCTCTTACCCCACCGCCCTTACCTCGATCGTAATGGACGAATGCCACACAGTTGATTGCCATGGAATTACACATCGCGGATTCCCAACCAACCATATTACCATATGGTAATTTATTACCTAATTAGCACCAGCACGGTCCCGAACCAACCAGCCCAGCTGACGTCCTCCAGCTAACCCTTTCCTCGGCGACCACCAATGCTGATTCCTGTCATCGTCCGCATCCACCGCGTCCTCTCGCTCTTCGTCTCCGACCTCAGCGTTCCCTTTCTTCAGTATTTGACTCTCCATTGTCTCACGTCTCATGTACACTCGTCGCCATCGCCGTGCTTCGTGACTTCCAGAAGTGGACGCCTGATATTGGCTAGCAAACCTGCCAAGTCGGAGAACACCAGGCGGAAGACAAGTCCCTCCGCTGGGTGATCACACGCGCCGCCGTATCTTGTCCACCGGGCCTGTGGTACGTTCGTACATCTCTTTGATGTCTCCGTTCGAGGGGATGTGCAAGCCGCGGCGACCCAGGAAGGCCTCTGCAATGTCATACTCGCAGTAAGAATATGGTTCTCCACGGCTTTGTTGCCATTTGCCGGCTTCCTCGCTGACTTTGGGGTTTTAGTTACTGCTCAGCCCCTGGGCGGCAATGACGAACAAGACTGCGAACCTCCTGCGATTGATAAACCTGACGAACGGACACCCTTTTGCTGAAACCTCCTGGTCGTTCGTCTTCTCCAACGCTCGGGCGCTCGGGCGATCGGTCGGGCGACGCTGCTGACCCTCGACGCGGGGCCCGGCCCGGCGACACAGAGACGACGCTGCTCACGCAGGCCTCGCTTCCAAGGGACCCTACAACGAACCATTGTCAACTCCGTGCGATGTGACATCTCTCCCTCATCTCCTCCGCCTCGATGAGTTGATCCTCTCGTCGTCCCTCTTGTCGTCCCTGTCTCCAACCATTCCAATATACCGCGCCATGCCACCCTACGCCATGCTCGACATTTCCATTGCTTCGCCAGCCCATCTGAGCGTCATTGTCAACTTCTGCCTTAAAACAGCAACCCAAAGTGGCCCCGACGTCAATCCTGACGTCAAAGGTAGTCGTCACCGACCCAGCAAAGGCTCGCAACTTGAATGCGACGCAGCCTTCATGTCAGCAGCTCTAACCGGCGTCTTCATCGAGTTCCGGCAATTCGATCATTCTGTCGCCCGCTTCCGTGTTGCAAACAGGATCCAGTTCGCCCTCGTGCTCGTGTGCCACGCTACAACCAAAGCAAGCCATCACCGCCTCCCCACACGCTTTACTGAGGGATGCCTGTGATTGTCCCCAGGCAGGTTGAGGTTTTAAATAATGGCTTGGGCAAAATCGCAGGGGAATCATTATTAGCGGATGTCCAAAACTGCTCCTCTAGCCAAGGAAGACCACAAGCACCATCGCAGCATGCACTTTGGCCGACAATATGGAAGATCACCACCCCAGCAAGATGGGCGTCGCCCGGCCTTGACGGCGAATCTCCCCTGTTTTGACTGACCAAGGACGCCTGCCACATTGGGTTCACCTGACCATCACCCTTTTCAAACACCCTTCCCAGTCCTCTGACCAGATGCATTTGAAATAGGACCGACTCCTATTTCGCGGAGATGGACTTTGGACGCAAACGACCATTCTAGTGTTCTTGTTTCCAGCAAGCTAAATGACGACCAATGCTTCTGCGCTCGCACCAGTCTTTGCGGTCGTGGTGAGACTAAGGGCTGAGCTCCGCGACGGGCGCTTTACGTGCCTGAAATGCGCCTTGCACTAACTAACGAAGAGAGGCCGTCAAGACAATTGGGACTTCGACTGCCACCTCCGTATCATCTCCTGCCAGTCCCTCCACCCCAGCTCACCTGCGCGACATCATACAGCATGACGTTCATCTTGCTTTTCAGAGGTCCAATGCTTCCGATTGACCACTAGATTCTACCCGACAGCTCTGAATAATCCATCAACCTCAGCAAGCGCCTTCCGAGGGCGCAGTCGGAATTGGAAAGGGGCTTGCCAGCAGCCAATGTCGCAGACTTCATCCTCAACCTATGAGTGGCATGGACGGTTGGACTCCCGTCTGAGGTGACGCAACAGACGTTTTATTACCTTCTTTCTTCAAGCCATACTGCCCAACCGTCCCAAGGTGTCCTCGGTACAGATCGTGGCTGGCATATCTTGAGAACTCTACCTTGCATTTCTGTCGGCAGGCCGTACGTTTCTTGCAAGCAATAACGCGAAGCCGCCTTGCATTGTTACTATCCGCCTCCCTGTCTGCTGCAACTGGAAGCTGTTTGGTTCGGCTTCAGATCCTCACCAAAGTCATTGATACCGTTTTGTGTCTTTCATCAATACTCAACCTTTCCGGCATTCTTTGAGACGGGAGACATCTATCTACCAACGAGTCATTCGCGTTGTTTCAGATCTTAACGAACGCCTTCTGGTACTCGCAGATCTTCCCGGCCTTCGCGGATAACATTTCACCCCATTTCCCCACGATGCAACTCCGCCCGACTCCGCTGGCATTGAGAACCCACGCAAACGCTGAACTCGCTCAACTTATGTCTCCGCGAAGTCAGCCTCCCGCAGGTCACTGCCAATGTGGAGGCAGGGGTAAATTGGCACATCTCGTTGGTCTTCCAGTTGCCATCCGCAAGTTTGCCCTGTCATCATCATCGACATCCAATGCCCCGAAGCTCGCCGCGCCTCTTTCAGTATCATCTCCCCCGCTTGGCGGCAGAGGGCAGGCTGCAAGCACGCCATCCTCTGCGGATGTTTCCTTCCTCAAGTAAAAGCAAGGCCCGGAGCCAGCTAAGAAGTCTCAGGGGCGTTGGGCTTCGTAAGGTAAGGTTTGCCAAGCTGATGAGCTGGACAATCTTTTCCTGATCATAAGCCGTGTGGTACCGATGGTTGCTCAACGTTTGCTGTACACTTTCTTTCTATTTGCTCCATGTTCGGTGCATGCTCACCTCCCTTTCGGCACGTTCTATCTGTCTTTGCCGCGAGGAGAAGATGGAGGACAGCAAGGGGGGAAGCTCCCTTCCGTTCTTCACCTCGCCTTGCAAGCTTTTCTCTTTTTCTGTCTATTGCTGCGCAAATCCTACTTGTGAGCGCCGGTACTGCCAGCGCTCTCGTTGTCCATTTCAGTATCATCAGGGCCCCCTTGCATCACAGGGGACGTGCCGTAGCGCACCCTCCGACAGCAAGCGCAAGTAGTCGTATCATCCAGTGATGTCACTTCTAAAGCCCCAGTCTAGCTACCGTAGCATCGCTCAAGTAGCTTCGATGGGGATCACACCCATCCCCCCTTTATTCCAAGTGGACATGAACTGCCTCTGCGGATCTCTCTTTTGCGTGGGCACCGCAAGGCCGGGGCTTCGGTATGGTCTGGGTCTCTTGGCATCGTAACACCGTCTTGGACGGTGTATAAGGGCTTCAAGGAAAGCAGAAAGGCAGAAATGTTCAGCAGCATGTGTTGCAGCCTCTTCACAGTACGATGGCGTGTGAGGTTCAGGTTGTGCCCTGCTTACGCGTCGGCAAGATGTATCCATCGCATCAAACACGGCGGACTCTAGAAATATCACACAGCTTCAGATTGCCAGTCCTCGAAATCCATTATCCCTCTGTTTGTGCCTCTGACGAAAAGAACCACCACTCTCGGGGAGGTAACTACATACAATACTCATACGCGTGGGGTTTGACCACCTTACAATCCCCCGTATGCATACTGGCCTAGCCAGCCAACGGTGTGGTCCACCCCAAGAGCAGAAGCAACAACAATTCCGCAAACAAACTTAGAAGCGACAACGGGACAGGTTATTTTGCAATTTCTCCACCCTCTACAGAATGAGGTTTCGTGCCCGGTTGAAACCCAGCATCTGCGTATCACTCGCTTCATGTTGCATGCCTTACCGCCAGTTCGAGTCTCTACTGCCTCCAAAAACCCTTCCTGAAGCAATCCATATGATTCGCTCCAAAATGATCAACAGAAACTTGCTCTCTCGCCTCTTTCAGTGTTTTTTGCCCTGACTCAGTCCAACGCATAACGCGGCTCAACCTCCAGCTGCGGACAGGCACCAACCTTTGCCAAATCTCAGAGGATGTGTCCCATTCCTCAGCCAGCATTTCACTCAAGGAGCTTTCTAAGTAGAGGCCGATCAAAGGATATATCTCAAACGACTGAACTGCTATCTTAGGGCCTGACCAAACAGTAGCAGTTGGTCTTCTGACCCCTCAACCTTCGTGGCTGGAGATCCGAGCGCTATATTCAAACAGCGACCTGTGCAGTCAAGGGCTGTGCAGTGAGCAATCTTCGACTGCAGATGCAAGCCACATGGCCGCGAAATCGTTTGTTTCTGGTTGCGGCTTTCAAACTTCCATCCACATGAATGTTCCTTATCGCACTCTTCGCAGTACTAGTATTGTATCGGTGATTGAAGTATTGAATCGTCGGCCGAGGTATCGCATCAGTTATCGAGGAGGGTTGTAGAGAAGGGAGTTCTTCGGGTATCACATCGGTGATCGAGGAAGTATTATCTCGGTTGTCGAGGGGGCTGCTTTCTGTCGTCGAGAAGGAAGATTTTCGAGGCCGTTGACGAGGAAGGGGTTGTTAAGTAGGTATATTACATCGGTGGTCGAGGAGGGGTCGTCGAGGAGGAAAGAGGTTGTCGAGCAGGTTTTAGATTGCGATCGAGGCGGGAGGCTTTTGAGCAGGTATCACATCGATTGTCGGGGACGAAGGAGGTTTTCGAGTAGGTATCACATCGATTGTCTAGAAGGAAGGGGTTTTGAGAAGTATTCCATCGGTCATCGAGAAGTATTGCATCGGCTGTCGAGGCGCAGGGGGCGAGGAGGGAGGAGGCTGTCGAGCAACTATTGTATCGATACTCGGGGAGGGGGGGTTGAGCAGAGAGTAGGTCATCGAATAGGTATCATATCGGCTGTCGAGGAGCGATGAGGGAGGAGGTGATCGGTGATCGGGAGGAAGTTGTTGTCGAGCAAGTAGGTTATCAGTGGTCGAGGAGGGAGTTTATTGAGCAGTTGTCACATCGGTTATCGAGGACGGAAAAGGGAGGATGTCTTCGAAGAGGGAGATTTGTCGAGAAGTATTGCATCGGTCGTCGAGAAAGTAAGAGGGAGGACGTCGTTGAGGAAGGAGGCTGTCGAGAAGCGAGGGGGTTGTCGAGAAGTATTACATCGGCAGTCGAATTATCGAGTCGGAGTCTAAGGCAACGTCAGCACACCCAGACCGAATCCAAACGCACAGGAGTCTCTCACTTGGTGTCAAAGACCATTAGGCATGAGATCCGTCGTTTCGATCTTGGGATTTGTACCAAAAGGATGCCAGTCAGAAAAGAAGCCCACGCAAAAGAAGGATTTCTGGATGAAGAAGAAAAGAAGATGGCCAGCTGGGACAACGAGGTGGGAGGAGAAGAAGGGGTCGACGTTGAAGAAGAGACGAGAGGGGGGAAAGAGTAGAGATGTTCAGTGTCCAGGACACACTGTCTTTCGCGGGAAGGCGTCATCTTTCGGGGGAACGAAGAGTCTTTCGTGGAAGGGAAGGGTCTTTTGTGGGAAGTAGGTGGGCTTCCACGACAAAATGTCGCAGTAGCCCCACGTCGTGATGGATTCAGTGAAGGTGCATTCTGTCCTATCCAGAACATTCAATCTTGGTTGCTGCCTTCTGAACTCCCGCCGGCTGGAAGCCGTTGCCAACTTTGGGGCCTTCCATAATTGGACCTTCCTCGCCAGTTTGCAGTTGCGTCGCGTCCAGTCATTCAAATGAGAGGTTCAGAAAACACAGGAGATAGCCATTGTTCCCGAATCTGATGTATTTTATGGAAATCACTCTCGAAGCTTCCGTCAAGTGCACTTGGGCAATTTTATCTGGCTCGAAGACATCATTCCGCCATGCCGAACGCTGACGTTGGTTTAAGCTCATTACAAGTATTCCAATCATGGGATGGCGCCACTGTCCCTACATCTTTGTACCTCTGGGACTGCGGTGTGGTGCTCCACTAGGTAAGGTCAAAGGCACGTTATCTTGGCAGGCGGGCAGACCTGGCGTGACGGTGCGTCCGCGGGACGGGCCTGTGCCGGTATTTCAAGCTCCTGCTCTTTTCACAGTGTCTCCTTCCTTTCGTCTTCTTCTTACTTTTTCCTAGCCATTTTCTCCCCACGTCTAGCAGTAACTACAAGGGGTACCATCGCCACCATCATCGCTCACAGAGTGCTCCATCTACTTTATTCGGCAAACTCCCCATGGTGACTTCGTCACAGATTCCTGGTATCTCCGCCCTGCCTTCTCGACGCACCTTCAGCCGCAGTCGCAACGCCGGACACCCATGCATCTACGTCTGCAAAGCCGAGCCGCCCCCGACGCTGCCTTCGCGCCTGGCCCTTGCCTGCCACGCATGCTGGATGCCCAAATCAGTATGTGCCGCATCCACAGGGTACCCCCACGATTTCAGTGAGCACTTCAGCCAGGACCGGAAGCAGTTAAGCAAGACCGAGAAGAGAATTTTCGGTACCTTGCCTGCCTTGCTTTGTGCCTTCCGATTTAGACGCATCTTATTCCTGCCACATTTTCACCTTCTTCCTGTCATCATTCTTCCCCTCTGCGTGCGCTGACTGGGGTCCGCCAACAAAGGCCGGCGTATCTTATTGGTCGCATCCTGCTCCTCGTATTACACTCAGCTGCTCGTGTTCTGGGACAGATGGCCACCCAGGTACCTGCTTTCCTTGTGCGCTCCCCTGAAAGATGATTCCTTCATAGGAAGAATGATGTCACGGCGATATTCGGCATCGCTGACTCTCCGGTCTTTCTATAGGTCTGGCGGTAAAGGACGCTGGACAGATTTGCATCACCATCCGCTGCGAAGCGAGTTTCGACAGGCATCATCTCGGGACGATTGGAGCCCAATCAAATCTAACGCTTTCGACAATGACCCTTTTTCGCATCAGACTTGGTGGTTTTGCACCGCACCCCACGCTTCGCTCTGCACCCATTTGAGCTCTGAATCTACGGCTTTCCCGTCCGTCGACCAACCCATCCAGTGCGCCCATTCGTAACAGCCACTTCCGAATCCATGTCGGCTCGTCGCTTTCAAAATCACAACCAGCGCATCTGTTGAGTCCAGTTCCACCGGCCCTTGGTGTCTGCGGGCGTTGTTGGAGACGGTTAGCCCGGCGAGAAGTCGGTTTGCAGACTGGCTGCTTTTCTGAACACAAAGATGCAAGCAGAGCTTCCCCGTGATCATTATGGAGGGGCGTTGGTCGTATCTTGCAGACATCCAGCGAGTCATACCTGGTGGCCTTAACGCATCTTGATTCAACTGTTTTCTTCGTCTGCCTCAGCTCAATTGTTGCAGCCTTGCAACTTCCGTACCGGCAGCATGCGCAACCACCGGAGGGAGTGCTCATTTTCTGCTGTCGGATCTCTGTATCAAGGCAACCGCTGCCTCCGACACGACGTGCCTAGTCTTGTCGGAGTTCAGCACCCTACAAACCGCCATTTGGCCCCAACTGCCAGCATCCATCATAAATCAGCTGATGACATGGCCATCTATCCAGCGGACAGCTCACGGCTGTAAGTTCTCAACATTGACTGTGTGTCTTGCTCAGCCCCGATCCGCCCTTTTCTGCCCTTTCTCCCTTCTCCTTTTCTGTTTGAATCGCGCTTGCAAGAATCAATAGAGCTTGATTCTGCTCAACTCTGCATACTTAGAATAAGGCGACGGTCGACAGAAAAACACGATGAGTACCACAGACCTAGCCAGCACACAGTGGTGTGCCGTGATCGGACCAGTATGTGGTTCCTTGCCTTCCTGTAAGGTCCAGAGCAGTCGGTATGTATTGGTACAGCAAGCCCAGCGACGCCACGACTTACGGGCAGGCCGAAACATTCGAAAGCTTGAGTTCGAAGAATAGTTCCTTGGCGTCTCGGGAGAACAGCGAAATATGCTTGTTCTCAAGGATCGCGGGTTCTCCCGACTTCCACGCGCGCCTTCATTCACTAGGGGATCAGCATGGAATCTCAAGTGAACGTCGATTCGTCTTATTCGATATCAAGGGCTCATCTTTCGCGCCTCAGCTCGATTGTCTTTGAAGGTCGCCAGGAACCTCAGGACATGGAGTCATCGGAGCATATGCCGAGGGAGGACAGCGCGACACATTAGTGCGTGCTCGAGTAAGAAGAAATCGCCTAGCGACTGGAAATGTGCCATCTCCGTCAGCCACCTCCGTATTGGTTCTTCCCAGGGATGTGAGACATATCCCAGTGGTGCACCGTAGATGTGGTACGAGGCGCACTCATGCACTGTTCGCGACTTGCCAGATGTGGTGTCCCCGCACATTGTGATTCGTGGATTCGGGCGATAAGACGACGCCTGGGCTCCATTCTTTTCAGTCAAGCTACAGATCTCTTTGGTGATGTCTCCGTGGCGCGGACATCCTCTTCTGCTTTCCTGCTTGGAAGTGCCTTCCTAGGACGGGAGAACGAGGCCAGAATCTGGCGTCTAGGTCCAGAAGACATGGGGCCGTGGGGACGGCTTGCGTCTCCTCAGAAAGGGTAACTTGATGGTGACGAGCAGCCTTCAACTATTTTCAATGGGTAGGATTGGTACGCTAGCTGTGTAGGTATTCGTGTCACCTGGAAGGCCTTGAAATTGACGGTTGGATCTGAACCCAGAAAAATCATTCTTGTGCTGTATTCTCTCGTATTTTTGTCGTCATTGTCGTCGTCAGTGTTGTCGTCGTTGCCCCTCAGCACATCGCTGTGGCACAAAGGCCACCTGCCGATTTCGGGCCTGAATTCAACAGTTGGTACTCGGCGCAGCCACAACATCGGCATATGCGCCATGGCGGAAAAGAACGCTGGCAGTACTGGCACCGTGGCGACTCATAGGGAAGGAACCGTCAGTTGCGTACTTTTCCTTGAGGTCCAGCGTCCCACCTCTACTCCACGGAGGGCTGCGCTAAACCGATGCCCTCGTCAACAATGCAGACGACTGACCATCAGATGACACCCCAAGATCAACTTTCCGTCCATCACAAAATCCGCTTTGGGGGAGGGGAAGTGATGTGTCTCGGCCGGGCCCAAAGACAGCTATCTCCGCAAGCGCTCTCCTGAAAGACCCCAGAAGGGATGAAAGTGGATGCCGAACATGGCTATACCGAGACAGTCCGTATCTAGCTCAACGCCTATTTCAGCTTCCTAGTCCTACAGTCTGTATTCTCTGACCACCAACATGCGGTGAGTCTGAAGGACGAGGAGGGCAATAATTCTAGCAAAGGGCATGGGACTCAGCGTCTCTTTCACGAATGTCTGGAAACCTGTGAAATGAGCCAAGCACGCGAAACATTCTGACCCGGCGATGCAAGTCATTTTCAAGGTGAAGGTAATGTCGCGTTCGAAGGCCTACTGCACCCGAACTGCTCTGCCGGCTGAGCCGCTGCGCGCGAGCGACTTGGGTTATTGATCTTATCATCTCGATTATCTTACGGGCTCGTGTGAGATTCCGCGGGCGTCCCTATTCCAAAAAGGTAGGGTAGCAAAAACATACAACACCGGGCATTCGCCGGTCGTCACCGACCCGACTACTACTCCAGCCCTCACTAGCTTATCTATGGGAGAGCGGACGGGATCCCGAGTTTTCCAGTGGGTATGGTCGTATGTGAGAGTTTGCAGCAACGAAGGAGACCATAAATCGTCCACGGTGCGGCAATTCCAATGAAAGGAAGAAGTTGTTAATGTTCGCTTGCGAGACAGTGCAAACTTGACGTTCTCGCCCAATCGACAACTGAACCACCACAATAAAACCGCACGCTACATGCTTTCTGGTGCCTTTGACAGTATACCCAGCCCTTCAACTTGTGGCCTCGAACCATGTGAGCGATGGATTGAAGTGGGCATATGGAGTTGTTGTTACAAGCGTGATACTGAACCATGCAAGAGCTACGATCATCGGCTAAATGTGCCTTTAAGCAGGCGCCGCGAACGATTCTAGTCACCAACGAGCTTAACACTGTCCGGGTGAGTGTTGAAGCTTCGGATGTCACTGCGACGGGCTACAACAGTCCATCTGGTTTCGGTCTAGAGCGAAGTCGGGTAAATTAGGACCATCCACCGAGAAACAAATGGTACCAACCGATCCATGTGGGCTTTGTCTCGAGGTTTCGTCTCAGGACAACGTGGCAATGCGATGCGATGGATTGCTAATTCGACCTCGGCCTCCGATATTTACTCGTTCAGGTCCGAGAGGTTCACACTCGTTGCCTTCCGTGCGACCAGACCTACGGCGCGACCGTCATCATCGTCTCGCAGATGTAGGACAGGTGCACCACCGCTTATATTCAAAAGCGTTCCAAGCCGTGGATCCAGTCCCACGAATGCCTTCTTCGATAAATTTAGGCGTGGGATGACAGAACCCATCATGGCCAAAGCAAGCAAGCTTGGAACCAAGGTTAGATCCCCGAGAGCTCCAACGCCCCCACCACCGTTGCCATGGGCCGCACGACGGCGACATGGAGCCTCTTGCTCCAGTATCCAAGGGTTTGGGGGACCTTTCGGAATATGAATGTCATGCGGAAAAAGGTCTCCTTTTCTGTATACTTTGCATCCAGCAATGTCCTTCCAGGGGAACAGCCGGAGGCATTTCGATCTTGAGGGGGCCTCTATCGTCGGCTGGCAGATCATGGATCAGAATCTCTACATGACTGAGCGCTCCCTCGACGTTTAGAGATATTGCCTGGATACTTCTCTGTGGCGTGTCCTTCGGTCGTCTGGGGAGTCCTGTAAGTAGAGACCAAAGTACAAAATATATGTCCAAGTTGCGATTGCCCTGGCACGAAGGATCAAATCAGATTGGATGTGGATCGTACTTCCCTTCTACGAACGTTTGATTCTAAATGCTTGCGTTCGCCGCCTGTCGCCCACTGGTTCGTCCCGCGGATCTAGCATCTTCTTCAACAGATCCTGCTCAGGCCGAACTTGACACGTCCGATCCAATTGCATCATGCCTCGGGTTACTTTGGGCTATGCCGAGTTGTCAAAAGTCCGTCATGAGTACCAAAAGGTGCCAGAAGTCAGCAACCACGACCTCGCCGGGCCCGACTACACCAAAGCGAAATTCCATGAATGTTTCTTGCAGTGACCCTCCCGCAGACGACCCAGACCAGTCTTTCCACCGCTCCATCGCCATTTCAGATGAGAAAGACGTAACGAATGCCCCCAGGGAGTCAGTAGACCAACGCGATTGGCGACTCGGATCTTCTAATGGCCTTCGCGATTGCCTGAACCCGGAGATCGTTATCAACCACAGCTGGACCCCAGCTAAGATAACGGCTTGTTCGCCCCATCACGAAAACAACCCAAGACCGTGGAGAGACTGGATGGTGTCAGTCGTCTGGCAATAGTCCGGAGTCCAGGACGATGCGTTCCACCTGGCATCGTTCCGGAGCAAACACCCGCGAACGGTAGCCTGCTGTTCCTGGTCCCACCCCATGTCTTTGCAGGGTCACCATGTGATGGAAAAGATGATCTTCGAGCTCTCTCCATCCCCGGAGCCGGTCTCGCGAAACATCAAGAGTTAGCAACGATTCCGAAGATTAGGAACGCTATCGCAGATAAGACAAGAAGTCAATGGTTGCCATGGCATCGGATACGTCATCGGGGCATCAGTAGGCTCCGAAACAGCCCATCGGAATGGGCCGCGAGCCTGTTGGAGCCAGTCTCTTGTCTGTTTGAGTTCTTCCGCGTTTTGCAGTGGGCCGATGGCACAAGCGTTGAGTTTAGCAGACGATATCCGTGTTCTGAACGTGCCGAAGACAAGTTGGTCCTGTGAGACCTATCTCAGCCGGCGTCCGATTGGTTTGATCAGACTTCATCGACAAGGTAAGCCTTCAAGGTAAGCCTTCAGGGTTGGCCGTTGAGAACATGTGCTTGGTCACCTATTACGATATGGTGATTTCAGCCGCCCACGGTGAGTGATCGCAATCCGAACAGCAAGGCAGCCACTAGCCCTGATGCGGGGCCGGGGAAGGTGGGGGACGATCTCGGTCGGCCCACGCCTGAGAAGCGACATGTGGAGCAGTCGGTTCAAGGTGCCTGCCATGGCACCTGCGCGCCACAGAGCCCCGACCTCAAGGTACCTAAGGCACCTGCCTCAGTACCTGGAAGGTAGCCAGGAGAGCGTGTGTGGAGACGCAGGTGTGGCAGTGGCGCAGCGACGTGGCGTCTTATCTCCGACACAGGGACCATGCTTCCTCCGACCAATCCACTCCCGCAACTCGATACAAGAATTTCCCGCTTTGAAGGCGGTGATGGACGACGGATCGTTCTGAGGAGTGTTGTAGTCTGGCAGTTGCGATCACCACGGGCAGATTACTCCTCGTTGGATTCTTGGGCCTGCGCATCTCTCTGGTTCTCGCCTCGGCCGCCTGGTTCGCGTGAATAACGGCGGCCGAACGGAGAGGCTGGTCTTGAGATGCGCATCACCAACGCGCCGCCACTGTCAATCTTGTTTGCAGACGCGACTTGATGGACGAGGGGACTGGGCTGGGCTTGCGGCATATCCAACACAACGAGAGGCCATCCAGACACTACCGCACAGCGAAGAAACCATCCCGCCGAAAGCCACCATCTCCGCAAACTCGCGTGACTTGAAAATGCCGAACTTCTCGTCGAAACCTCGAACAGGGAACAGCCCAGATTTCTGTTTCCTCCAACCTGCTCTAAACGAAAAGCTTCTACATGTGATATTATTCGAGTTTGCTGATCGCGACACAACACCGCCAGGTTTCAGCCGCCATCGAGGTCATAAGGGATAAGGCGGGGGAGTTGGAGGCGAGAGCAGAATATGGGCCATTTCTCCAGGGGACGTTATACAAGGACCAATATGCTGAAAATGCCGACACGCATGTCCGCCACAAGACAGAGGCCTAACTCAAGGCTCTAAGGCTCATGACCAATGTCGGCTCTTGCAGGCTCGCCCCCCCTGCCAGCTATTCACGTCGCTCGCAAGCCGTTATCAGACGGGGAGCTTTCCTAATCCCATCCACCATCGGATGCGCAAACCAGATCACTGCCGCCGTCCTTCTTTCTCTCCTCCGCCATTCGTGGTCCTCAACTCGCGGTCGCGCGATTGCGCAGGCCCGTCGAAAGGATTACCTCAGGCCTATCGCTCGGGTCACTGATTGCGGTGGCCCTTTTCCATGATCATCACGAGTGACAGCGGCCGTATTCAACTGTGCTAGCCCGCCTCAATGGCCTGATGACTGAGAGCTTCCATCGCCTGGCCCCATACGACCGAGTATCTGCATATCACGCGGACCAAAAGCCCACATTCGGTCGGCTTTTCGTGAAGAGTTCTAGGTTCCAGGGAGGAATTGAAGGCGCAAGGGCCGAGGCGTGTCAGCCTCTACCCATCCCGGTCGCTATCGTATGTTACCCTTCCAAGAGTCAGTCCTCTTGTCATCCGGGGCCTGGATTGTTGATAGCGAATCTAGGGCGTCCGCCTCTCAACACCCGCGTCGTTGCCTCAGGCCTTTACACGCCACACTCAAGCGTTTCGTTGCAGGGCAGAAATAGTTGCTTATTACGTTGGCATCTCGGTTGCCAGAGTGAGCGCACCGCTATGCTTCGCTTTCTCGTGCTCACGGGTCGCCGGCCAGCATTAACAAAAGTGTCTCCCCTAGTTTGAATAGCTTATCGCCTGGAAGCGGCAAGGTAAGCATCCACGCTTGAAGTCCACTTAATTGAAACGTATGTAATTGATTTATTATACGCATTACTATTAGTATTAAGATATATATATTTATAATAATATAGAGAGCAGCTTAAAAAGATATACGCCTTAGTTCTTCTCTAACTATTATAGGAATTCTTTAAGTATATTAGCTAACTAACCTATTTAGAGATTATATAGTAATAAGAGACGCTTCTAGCTATTTATAATATTATAATTTATAAAAGCTTTTTTAAAGTACCCTTAAAGCTTAATAATAGCTTAAACTTATACTTAAAGATATAAACTTAATAATATAACTCTTTATATAGCTAGAAGGGTTCTTATAATTATAATATAAAAACTTAACTATATAAATAATATTTTTAGTTTACTTATTATTATATCTTATTATATATATACTAACTATAATTTTTATTTATTTATTATAACGTTAAATAAGTTAAATAAAACTATACTAAATAACTTCATTTAGAAAACTAAAATTAATAATACTAAAAGCTTTTAATAAAATAACTTTTTAAAATTAATAAAAAACCTCTTTTGATATTTATTTAAAAGTATTTATTTATAATAGATAATTAAAGTATTAAAATAAAGTAATATAGCTTTAAAATTAGTATTAAGATAGTTTAAGTTACTAGTAATAATATTTATACTTATAATTATATTCTAAATCCCTTTAAGATAGCTAAAGTAACTTAAAAGTTTAGAAATAAATAAGTTAAGAAGGGTAAACTTAGTATTAAAAGTATAGTTAATAATAATAAGGCTTTATATTAGAACTATATAATAAAGTAGAAGATATTATTTATTATAGTATAGATATCTAAATAAAAGAGGAGATAATAGAAAATAAGTATAAAGTAAATATATTATAAAGGGTAAGTATAGCTTAAAAGAGTAGAAATAGAGATAACTAAAAGAAGATAGTTAAAGCTTATTATAATATTTAGAGTTAGAGGAGTAGAGAAGTAAAAAGGATATTTAAGTAGTTATATAACTTAATACTTATTAATAAAGAGTAAGAAGATTAGTTTAATAGGATTAGTTTAGCTTTTATAGTTAATATTACTTAAATTTTATAATAATAAGTTAGTAGCCTTAGTTTGTTTTATATATTATAATATATAAATTATATAAGAGAAATTAATTTCTATATATCTTAGCTTATCCTTACTTCTTTTACTTTTTAGCTTACTAAAATAGTAAATATAATAAGTTTTCTATTTTTATTATATTAACTTCTATTTTGATATTTTAGAATATTTTCTTAATTAGCTTAAAGCTATTATAGAGACTATTATAGAGATAGTAAAAATAAAGATAATAATATCAATTTAAATATAATTAATCTTAAGTCTCTTATTATAGTAATAACCTTTAAGGTATTTCTTTTTATATTTTAAACGTCTTTATAGATGTAAAATATCTTATATAAGTTAATAGTTGAAGTTAAAAGGTTTATAATTAAACCTTTTTCTTAAAATAGCTTTTTCTTAAAGAAATTAGCTATTTTAAATATTTCTATAAACGATCTATAGTTCTATATCTTTTATTCTTACTTACTCTTTAAAGTGTTTCTTAATACTTTATTAATTATTACGCTTAAGTATTTTATATTTAGTTATAAAAGTTAAAAAGAAATAAAAACGTTTAATATAAGTAATATTAAAACTATTATAGTAATATTTTAAAACTACTTAGCCTTAAGTTCCTAACTAAGTACCTCCTAAAAGAGAATTTAAATAAAACTAAAGATAACTAACGCTATAGGAGAGATATAAAGCTAAGATTACTAAGATTAATATACTTAGTAGACTTATACCTATAAGTTTAATATATAACCTTATAGCTATTACTTATATATTAATATAACTAAGAGAAATAAAGTAACTATAATTTAATTTTGTTAGAATAAAATATATAATTATTTAAATTACTTATTATATTAATTCTTATAATTAGCTAAAATAAATAGAAATTATATATTTAGTTAGTTATTATAAAAGGTATATACTAATAAAATAGTAATTCCTTTAAATTAATAATATATTTATAATTAACTAAAGTTAATATTAAGTTAAGATTTAAAATTAGAATAATAGAAACTAGTTATTTATAGTATATTTATAAATTATAACTATAATAATATAATAGATCTAGAATATCTATATTAAATAAAATAAAGCTTTTAAATTAACCTTATATTAAAGCTTCTATAGTTAATTACTTATTATAGTAATTACTTAATTAAGTAAAAGTTTATAATAAAAGAATATATTATTTATATAGTAGATTTTTCTATTTAGAATAAATTTAAAATAAGTTAGTAATTTAAAAGTTTTATCTATTTATATAAAAGTATTTAATATAAATAGTTATTATTAAAATAAGAGAAATAATACTAATAATAGTAATAGTAAATAATAGTAATAATAAATAATAGTAATAAGTAATAGTAGTTAAATAGATAAAACTATTAAGTTTATAGTTATAATATAGCCCCCTTATCAAAAGACTATTAAAATGCACCTTATATATAGATATAATTATAGAAACACTATATAAGTACTTTAAATTTTACTATTTACTAATTAAGGAAAATAGTATAGAAAGCTTATATATTCCTATTAATAGATAGATTTCCTAAGTATTATAAAGTTAAACGCACGCTCTAGCTAAATAAATTAGTAGAATAGTAATAATACTAGCTATATAGTATAAAGCTAGTAGCGCTATATATAGTAAAGCTTCTTAAATTAAGGCTAAATATATTACTAAAGCTTTTATAGTTTAGCTTATAATAGCTTTATATTAGCAGTCTAATTAACCTATATAAGTAAGTATTATAGTTCACTCTATACTTTTTTTTATAGTATTAAAACCTAATAGTAGCACTTTAACCTATACCTAATCTTAATAAAGTAAATAAATAAATCTTAATATAACTAGTTATTAACGCTTAGCTTAACTTATCCCTAGTAGAAGAGGGTAGGTAGGTAGGTAGTAGAGTAATAAAACGTACTAATAAGAGCGTTATTTATAACGCTATTATATATAAGAATGTTATTTATAATATTATAAAAGCGTTATCTATAATATAGCTAGAGCTTAGTAATAGCTTAAACTTATACTTAAGGGTATAAACTTAATAGTATAACTTTTTATATAGCTAAAAGGGTTTTTATAGCTATAGTATAAGAACTTAACTACTACTTTAAATAAAACCTTAAGCTTATTCCTTATATCCTCCTATATATATAATAACTTTATATAATATCTTTCCCCCTTATTATAACTATATATAAACTAAATAAGGCTATACTAAATAACTTAATCTATAAGACTAAAGTTAATAAAATTAAAGGCTTTAAGTATAGTAACTTTATTTATATTAATAAAAAGACTCTATTTAAATTTACTTAGAAGTACTTATTTAAAATAGCTAATAAGTATAAGATATTAAAGTTATATAGCTTTAAGGTTAATATAGAGATAGTTAAAGTTACTAATAATAATTCTAATACTTATAACTACTTTATAGACTTCCTTAAGATAGCTAAAGTAGCTTAAAGGTTTTTTAATAAGTTAAGAAGGGTAAATCTAATAGTAAGAGTATAGCTAATAGTAGTAAGGTTATTAAGACTATATAGTAGGGTAGAAGATATTATCTAAATAGTGCGATAGTATAGAGGCTTTAAGGCCTCTACGCTTAGTAGAGCTTATAGTATAGACGTCTAAATAGTAAGAGAGAGGAAGATAGGCGTAGATTAAATATAGCGTGAGAGATAGAGGAGATTAATAGAGATAGAGGTAGCTAGAGGAAAATAGTTAACTTAGCTTATTATAATAGTTAAAGTTAGAGGAGCGTAGAGGTAAAGAAGATATCTAAGTAGTTATATAACCTAAAGGTTATTAGTAGAGGGTGAGGGGACTAGTCTAGCTTTTGCAGTTAATACTAGTTAAATTTCATAATATAAGGCTAGCGGCCCTTATGATAGCTTTATTAAACCTTTTAATAAGGTATTATAAACGCTATTATATAAGAGATAACTCCTTAACTAAAGAGGCTATTAGAAGAGGTTCTTATAGCTAGAAGTATAAAAACTCTACTATTATATATAAAGCTTGATATATATTTATCACTTTTCCTCTTTTTTACCTTTAAATCTATATTAATAACTACTCTTTATAGCTTATAATAAATCTTTTATAATATCTATACTATATAAGAAATATAAACATACTAACCTTATATTAAGTATACTTTCTTTTAAGAAAATAGCTAAAGATATTACTATATAGAATAATATCTATATACTAAATAAAGCTCTTAGCTTAAATAATTACTCTAACTCTAATTAAAAGAGTTTTAATATAGTAATATTAAATAGAGCTATTAAAACTACTTCTAAAAAGGACCCTCTTTATACTATAATTAAAGTAATAAATACTTTAAATAGTTTTTAAGTAGAAGCTATATATATCTCTAGCTATTCTAAAGAGTAGCCCTTCTTTATATAAACTTTCTATAAGTAGTTTTATTACTATAGAAGATAATAAACTAATATCTTAAGTAAAATAAATTATAACTACTACTTTATAGTAAAGAAGTAGAAATATCTTCTTAAAAAGAAAAACTATAGTTATAAAGATAGTATATAGAAACCTAATTACTATTTAGTTAATTATTATGAATAGCTTTAAAAGTATACTAAAATACTTAAAAATATTAACTTTAATAATTAACTATTTATTCTTATAATATAGGAAGAAGAAGAAAAATATAATAATATAATAATATAAATAATAAAAGAAAAATATATATATTACTTATATATATATAATTTCATAACAACTTAAAACTACTTCTTATATATATAAGTATAGAAATAACTATAAAGTAAATAAGGTATTATTTATTTAGTTAGAGATATTAAAAAGTAACTTAAACCTCTTTTATAAGAAGTTTAAAGTATTAAGGTTTTTATTATTTAGGATAGTATTTAAATCTATTACTCTAAAGCTATTTATAAATTAAATTTTAGATATTAGAGATATTACCAGCTCCTCTTTAATAGCTTATTAACTTTTCTAAATATTTATTCTCTTCTATTTATATAAATAATCTAATTATACTATAAACTTATTTAACTCAGCTTATATAGTTTATAAAGTAGTAACTCTTTTATATAATATTTATTCTTTAGTTGCTTTATATTAGTAGTCTAGTTAACCTATATAAGTAGGTATTATAGTTTATTTTATACTTTTTTTCCCTATACTTTAAACCTAATAGTAGCACCTTAACCTATACTACATCTTAATATAATAAATAAATAAATCTTAATATAACTAGTTTTTAATATTTAGCTTAACTTATCTTTAGTAAAAGAAAGTAGGTAAGTAGGTAGTAAAGTAGTAAAGTAGTAAAACATACTAATAAGAGCGTTATTAATAATATAGTTAAAGCGTAGTAATAGCTTATACTTATACTAAAAAATATAACCTAAATAGTATAACCCTTAATATAGCTAAAATAGTTCTTATAAATATAGTATGAAAGCTTAAGTACTACTATAAAAGTATATATAAATAAAGTAATATTATTAGAGGTAGGAATATTATATAATATAGCAAAAGGGGGAAACTTTTCGTTTTATTAATTATTATAAGAGAATTCCTAATAATTAAGAATAACTATTTATAGCTAGTATAAATAGTTATTATTAATATATGAGGAATAATACTAATAATAGTAATAATAAGTAAAAGGTAGTAATAATAAGTAGTAGTAATAGTTAAATAGATAAGACTATTAAATTACTTACTTCCTCAAAATCTATTCTAAGTAGGAAAATCTATTATATATATAATATATTTTATCTTTATAAACCTTTACTTAGTTAAGTAATTATTTAATTAAGTAATTACTATAATAGGTAATTAACTATAAAAACCTTATTATAAAGTCAGTTATTATAGCTTTATTTAATCTAAATTAGATACTTTGGATCTATAGTATTATTATAATTATAGTTTATAGATTTATTATAGATTATTAGTTTCTATTATTTTAGTTTTAAATCTAAACTTAATATTAATATTTATTAATAATAACTATATTATTAACTTTAGAAATTTATTAATTCTATTAATATATACTTTTTATAGTAACTAACCTAATATATAGTTTTTTTTCATCTTAGCTAATTATAAAAATTATTATAATAAGTAATTTATATAATTATACTTTTTATTCTAATTAGATAAAGTTATAGTTACTTTATTCCTTTTAGTTATGTTAATATATAATTAATAGTTATAAAGGTAGTTATTTAGCTATTAGGTATAGTTTTACTAGTTATACTAGTATTAGTAATTCTAGCCCTATAGTATCTTTATAGCGCTAGTTATATTTAGTTTTACGTAAGTTCTCTTTTAGGGGGTATTTAGTTAGGACTTAGTAGTTTTAGAAACCTAAAGGTTATTAGTAGAGGGTAAGAGGATTAGTCTAGCTTTTATAGTTAATATTAGTAAAATTTATTATATAAGGCTAGTAGTCTATATATAGAGTTATATAGTAGTAAATAAGTATATTAATAAGCTTATTTCTCTATTATATAAGTTTAAAATAGAAAATAACTTAACCTTTAATAATAAGTTAGAACTTCTATAAGATATTCTAATCTTTCTATATAGTATTATTAAGTATCTTTAAGTTTAGTAAATTTTAATTTAGATACCTTCTTTTAAGTACTTAAAACTAAAAAACTATAAAATACTAATAGCTACTTTTCTATTTCTAAGAAAGATTACTTTAAGCTATAAACTATAATGTATCTTTCTTTACTATAAGTAGTTTTTTATTATTAAAAAAGTATTACACTAAGATATACTTAAATATTAAGTTTAGTAATAAAAAAGTAATTAGTTTACTTAGCTAACGTCATAAAATTAAACTATTATTAGTCTTACTACTTTTTAGTAGTTTAAAAAAAAGTTTAATAATAGAGAAACATTTTTAAGATAAATAAGTAAGAGAAGTTATAAAGTATTTATAATATATAAATAGTATAATAAGTTTTAAAGATTAATTAAGAAGTAATAGGTTTTACTTAGCTAAAAGCTATAAAAGTCTTTTTTAAAAACAGAATAAACTTTAAGGAATCTATATTCTTTTGATATAATAAAACTTTTAAGAGGTTAGTATAAATATAAAAGAATAAGTTAAAAGCTTTAGCTAGAAAAGGTTTAGAAGTTATAATAAGGGTTAATCTAATATATTAACTATAGCTTACTTCCTCTAAGTTCCTAAGAAGTAAAGATTTCACTATTAAAGTTAAGGTCTTAATTAACTAAAGTTTCACTAAACGCTTATTAGTAACTCTATTTAGTAATCTTTATAATTACCTCTCTCTCTAAAGCTTTAATCCCTAAAGTATATATATATAATTATTCCTTAAGTAAGTCCTTTCTATAGTTTCCCTTACTTTATTAGAACTAATTCTTAATTATACTTTATATATCTAAATTATTTTATTAATATACTTATAACTCTATATTTATAAATATATAGGTTTTTATATTATTTAATTAATTTCTGTGATTTATATTATTTTATAAGTTTATAAGCTAAAAATAAATTTATTATTTATTATTAAATCTTAGATAATCTTTTATATTAATTAGCTTAGTATTATTTTATTATTATACTTCCCTCTTTAAGTAGTAGTTTTCTACTTATTTATTAATATATACCTAAAGTAGTTAATAATAATAAGACTTTTTACTTCTACTTTAAAGCTTTAAGATTTTGCTTCTTTAATATACTTTTTTAATAATCTTATACCCTTTTAGCTTTATTTTATATTTATTATTTTTTAAATAATATCTTATTAATAACTTTATATACCTTTACTTATTAATCTATTATTTCTTCTCTATATTTCTTATTATCTATTCCCTTCTTACCTCTTATTATTTACTTTAGTTAGGTTCTTTTTAAAAGCTATTAGCTATTTTTTAAATATTATTAAACTTATAATCCTCTTAACGTTTATATCTTTCTATACCCTCTTTTTGTTAATAGCTTATTAAGATATTATATATTATCTATATAGCTAAAGTTCTCTCTAAGTTTTAATATAATAATTATTGCTTCTTTAAAGAAAATTAAAGCTTTATTAGTATTAAAGACGTTTTATAGCCTACCTTATAAGAGGGTTTATAGTAGATAAATCTAATAAGAGCACTTTAGCTAATACTTTATCTAGTAAGAAGATTATAATATATACTTAAAAGCTTAGATTAACTACTTATACTAAACCTAACTATAGCTACTTATATATAAGTAAAAGCATTTAAGCTAGATATATATACTATTATAGCTTTTAGTATTATATTAATAATAGCTTTATTACTAATAAAGTTAATAGCTTTACTTATATCACTTATAAAGATAGCTTTATAAGGTTAGCTATATAAAAGCTTATTTTAGCTATATACTTAAGATACTACTGCTCACGCTAAGCTATAAGCCTATTCCTTATTAAGCAAACTACTTAGATTCTTATTACTTTATAATATATTCTTTCCTATTTAATTTATAAGGCTTTATACTATAAAGCTTTACTTAAAGTATACCTTAAGACGCTAGAATTAATACTAACTATAAGGCTAGCTTTATTATAATTAGTAAGATAACGCCCTTTAATATATAAAGCTTTATAGATAGGATAGCTATAGCTATATCCTACTTTATAGTCTTAAAAGCTAATATTATTACTATAGCTTATACCTATTTACTTTAGTAAATCTTACTAAAGGAAGTAGCTATATTTATAACTAATGTTAGCTATTATACTTACTTTAATAATATCTTTAGTAAGGTAGTATAGCTAATAAGTTAACTAAGTTTAAATTAAAGATATTACTAATAACTATAGAAAGTATAAGCTATAAAGAAGATAGCTAAGTCTAATAAAGGAAGGTATATATTAGCAGTCTAGTTAACCTATATAAGTAGGTATTATAGTTTAATTCTATACTTTTTTTTATAATTATAAAACTTAATAGTAACACTTTAACCTTTACTTAATCTTAATAAAGTAAATAAATAAATCTTAGTATAATTAGTTATTAACGTTTAGCTTAACTTAACCTTAATAAAAGAGGGTAAGTAAATAAGTAGTAAAGTAGTAAAATATATTAGTAAAAGCGTTATTTATAACGCTATTATTTATAAGAATATTATTTATAATATTATAAAAGCGGTATCTATAATATAGCTAGAGCTTAATAATAGCTTAAATGTAATAATAGGCTTATGAAGTATAGCTAACGCGTATTAATAGCTAACCTAAATTAATTAATATTAAGTTATAGAAAGGAAAAGTTAGAAGTAGGGGCGTAAGCGCGTAAAGGCTCTATAGGCGCGCCTAGCGCGCTTACTATAGGTTATATACCTAGGTATATAACGCGCTTTAAGGTAGGTATAGCGCTAGCGCTATAATAAAACTTATACTTAAGGGTGTAAACTTAATAGTATAAGTCTTTATATAGCTAAAAAGGTTCTTATAGCTATAGTATAAAAACTTAACTGCTATTTTAAATAAGGCTTTAAACTTATACCTTATATCCTCTTATATATATAATAACCTTATATAATATCCTTCCCCCTTTTTAAATATATATATAAGCTATATAAAGCTGAACTAGATAACTTAATTTATAAGACTAATATTAAGGATATTAAGGGTTCTAGCTATAACCTACTTACTTATATTAATAAAATAACCTTTCTTAAATTTACTTAGTTATACTTACTTAAAGCTATAACTAATAAAGATAATCTATAGTAGTTATATAGTTTTAAGATTAATATAGATATAGTTAAAGCTATTAATAATAATTATAATACCTATAAATACTTTATAAGCTTCCTTAAGATAGCTAAAGTAGTTTAGAAGCTTAAATATTAATAAGTTAAGAAAGGTAAATTTAATAGTAAGAGTATAGTTAATAGTAATAAGGCTCTTTATTAAGACTATATAGTAAAGTAGAAGATATTATCTAAATATAGATATCTAAATTGTAGGGGAGACTTTAATAGAAAATAGGTATAAATTAAATATAGTATAAAAGGTAGGTATAGCTTAGAGAAATAGAAATAGAAGTAGCTAGAGGAAGATAGTTAAGGCTTATTATAATAGTTAAAGTCTAATAGAGGAGTATAGAGGTAAAGAAGATATCTAAGTTTAAAAGTTATATAACCTAAATATTATTAGTAGAGAGTAAGAGGACTAGTCTAGCTTTTATAGTTAATACTAGTTAAATTTTATAATATAAAGCTAGTAGCTTAAAAGAAGGTATATATAAGAGTTAGAAGAAAGCTTAAAAGGTTAAAGAAAGTTTATAATAATTAAACTAAGTTAAAGTTATAAAGTTATTATTAAAGTAATATAAAAAGTAATAAGATTATAATAGCGTATATAACTATATATATAGGGGGAAATAAGACTAAAAGGCGATCTATAGGAAATTATATAACTAGTAGGCTATTAGCTAAAGAGGTAAGTTAGAAGTTATTATAATAAGTTTTGCTATCTAGGTAGTAGGTCCTAGCTAGCTAGGTAGTACCCTACTTTTTCGACTAATAGGATTAGCACTATAGCGAAATGTTAGAGATGCTGGAAAACAGTATGTTATATAATTATTTAACTTTTTATTAATTTAGATTTTTATTATAGTAATTTAACTTTTTAGTAAAAAAGCTATTAGGACTGCTATAATTATTAGCTATACTATTATATATAAATTTTTCGCTCTATAGCGTTATTCCCTATTATCTTAGCCTTCTAAATACTTTTATAGCCTTCTTAGTGCTATTAATAATAGTGCTTCTAATCCCTTACCTGTCTAACTACTACGGCGAGGCTTTTTAACGTCTAGTAACGCTAGAGGTGCTAGCAGTATGCCCTAAGAGAGCTTATTATTAGAGGAGTACTTAAATACTAATTGATTACACTAGATGCTCTACTTAATAGGCTATAGCGTTAGATTTTTCGCCTTCTTTAGTGCTTTTAGCTTTAGTAAACTTAGAGGGGGTAAGTTAATAGCAGTATTACTTAATAGTATTACTGAGGCTAATAGCGCTATATTATAAGGCTAGCTATATAATATCTTAATAATTAATAGATCTTTAATCTTAAGGAGAGTATTAGCTAGATCTTAGTTTATATAGTTAGTAGTAGTCTTAGAAGATTAAGAATATAATATACTAAAGGCTAATATAGCTACTAATATAGGTATATATTATACTTCGTTATAACTTTACTTTCCTCTTTAAGGATCTTAAGGATTATATAAGTATAAAGCAGCTTATACTAGTTAGTAAAGCAGCTATAGTAATCTAATAGATTAGGTAGGTTAGGGTTAACCTAAGAGGGTATTACTATTAAAGTAATCTTATACTAGTAAGCTATTAGATTAAATACTTACTAACTAATATACTTAGGTATCTCTCTTAGCTAGTTAACCTAGTTAAGATATTTATATTTAGCTTTAATATTAAGGATAGCTTAGCGCTATATATAGTTATTCTCTTTATTCTTAAGTATCTTATTAATAGATTAAATAATAGTAAGGAGGTTTAATATACTATTAATAATATATAACTTAAGGTCTTTATAAGCTATCTCTATAGGTAAGTTTATTTATATACTATAGTTCTTATTAAGGTTAATAAAGTATTAAGCTTACTAATCTTTAACTAATAGGTAGGTATAGTTAATATACTTATAAATAGCTTATTAATTATTAAACTTTTTATATAAGCGCTCTAAGGTGTTATTAAAGTTATTAATAATATTACTATAGATAATAAACTACTAAAGCTTTATAAAGCTATTATAAGTATACTTAACCTCTATATTAATAAGCTAATAGGAAGTAAATATCTTATTAGTATAGGCTACTTTATTAAAGGTAGTAGTAGTAAAGTTATAAAGTATAGTAGCTATAATAGTTTAATCTTTCTTTTTAATATTAGCTACTTACTCTATATAGTGTTTATCCTTCTTAATATTAAACTTATTAAGAGGGATCTCTTTATTACCTTACTACTTATATTTAACGTTTAAGTTAATATTAATATTAATATAGAAGATATAAAGCTAGAGATAGATATTTAAGTAGACGTTCTTAATAGCACTATATAGAGCCTCCTTATAGTTAGTAATAATAATAAGAGGTATATAAGTATTAACTTCTTAATAGATAGATTTAAAAGACTTAATAAGCTAATTATAGCTTTTATAGCGCTTAGTTAATATAAAGGTAAAGCTAGCGTTATATAGTAAGCTAATATCTATAGTGCTAGTAACTTAGAAGAAAGGTATCTTAAAGCAGTTAGTTTTATATATATTATTAAAGCTAAAAACTTCTAGGAACCTCTTCTATATATATTTATACTATAAATAGGTTTAAAAGAAAGCTTCTATCTAATCAAGGTTATTAGTACTCTATAAGACTTTATACTTAAGGTTATACTGCTATAGTTAATAAAATAGAGTTTAAATAGTAGTTTTACTACTAAGAGCTTATAGTTAGAGCTTCTAATAGGTGTTATTTATATCTTTCTAAGTGAAGAATAACTTTATAGTAATATCTTAAATAATAGCGCCTACCTTATAAAGCTTAATAGCTTTATGCTTAGAGAGGCTAGTGATAAGCTTATATTAGGTATTAGATAGTTAGTAATAGGTAGGGTAAGTAGCTAGGTTTAGAGATAGGCTGTAGCTATACTTCTTATAGCTCTCTTTAAGCTTTTAAGTCTATTTATAGTTATTAGATTTTATAGTATTAATAATACCCTACTAAATATAGCTAAGCTTAGAAGTAGTAGTTTTATATAAGCTAACGCTTTTAGTTTAGTATATAGCGTTATAGTTATAATAGAGGGACTACTATATTAGCACTCTATTCTTATCCTTATTAGAACTCTACTTATAAATAATTATAAAACTATAGGTATACGTATAGATATTTAGATAGTCCTAAAGCTACTAAATAGTATTAGCTTAGATACTCCTCTAGAAAGTTTAGAATATTATTATAGTTATTATTATAGGTTAATATAGCTATTACGATAGTAGTAGTAGTAGTAGTAGTAATATTAGTAACTTAGGAAAAAAATTAGGCAGTATATAACGTTAAAGTTAATATATAGTAGGCGCTAACTGATCTAATTAATCTGATTAGTTAAAAAAGTAGGGTACTACCTAGCTAGCTAAAACCTACCGCTTAGATAGCAAAACTTATTATAATATAGGTTTTAAGTAAAAATTATAGTAAGTAGCTAGAGGCCTTAAAGCTTTATTAATAAAAGATATTCTTATATTAGCTACCTCTCCTCTATAAACTTTAATATTTTAAGAATATTATATATCTATAAAAACTATATTATTATTTATATTATCTATAAATAGTAGAAGATTAAATATATTATAATAAGTTTTTATTTTACTCTTTTTTACTTTTTATTAAGAACTAATTAGGACTTTTAGGTTTTTAAAAAGCTTTATAGCGCTATTTTAGCTAGCTAGAATATTATTAATAATATCTATAAGCTAGAAGCTAATGATAAGCTTACTTTTTATAAGTAATAATATACTAAGTTTATTTTAAATAAGCTAAATAAGGCTTAAAAGTATATAGCTATTTTTATTAAAAACCTTACTTAAGGTATTAGTTCTAATAATATAGGTTAGTTATAGCTCTAAAAGCTTACTTTAATCTATAAGTTACTTTTAATTAATACTATAACTTAAGTAAGTTCTTACTAAAAGTTTAATATATATATACTGATTAATTTTTTATTAAGTTAGTCTTATTATTAAGTAGTTAGATATTACTATCTATATTAATACTACTTAGCTTACTTATACTTATAATAATACTTTTACTAAATACTTTTATAACTAGTTTTAGTTTATTTATAATACTTTTTATACTTAGCCTCCTCTTAGTAACTAGTTAAAGAGAGATCTAAAGGAATTCCTAAAGCTTCTTATAACTATCTAAAAGCTCCTTAATAAGTATATAAGTAATAAAATCTTTAACTATTAGATTATTATTACTAATAGTTATTTTATTCTCTATAATAATATAAAAACCTATATAGGTTAGTAAGTAGCTTAATTTAGCTAATACTTTATTATATAAGCTAAAAGTACTAAAAAGTATAATTTATTGGGTTTCAGTACTGTGAAAAAAAGTATAGAGTGAACTGCAATACCTACTTATACGGGTTGACCAGACTGCCAACATTATTACTTCTATTACTAAAAGGCTTATTAAGAGGGTTAGAACTATTATAAAAGCTATACTAAAAAGTTATTATAGTAGTTATAATAATAAAGTTAGCTCTTTTATTATACCTCCTCTTAGTAATAATAATATTAAGGAGCTTAGCTTTAAAGATACTAATAATAATATAGGTAAGTAGAGTAGTAAAGAGAGTAGTAATAAAAGTAGTAATAAGAATAATTCCCTTTTTAAAGAGAATAAAGAGAAAAGAGAGAAATATTTTAATACTTCTCTTAAAACTTAAAGCTTTATATTTATAAGTCTCTATAGTTTTTCTTAATAGTTCATTATTAAGATCTTACTATAATTTCTATAATTTCTTTATAAACTTTTGCTTTTAGATATTAGCTAGCTTTAAAACTAATTAGGTTCTTTTTAGATATATAAAACTATAGTTATTTTAATAATAATTAGCTTAATATTTAGTAAAGATCTACTACTTTTCTTTATTTTATTTCTTATAAGCTTTTTAGATTTACTTCTTAAACTTATATGTAGGTATTTAAGTATTCTCTAAATAGCTTTTTAGCTTCTAAGTATTATACTTACTAAGCTATCTTACTTATTTAATAAGTTACTTTATATTATTACTTTATCCTTAGGAGTTAATAATCTCTTTAACTTCTTATTTTTTAGGTTTTTCTTTAAACTTTAATAAGCTTACTTTTACTTCTTTAGTTACTTACTTTATTCTTTATAACTTAAGTAGTAGAACTAAGTATATATTATAAAGCTTATAATATTTCTTTAAGAGGTCTACTTAATATATTTAGCTCTTTATATATTTAGCTATAATAATTTTAATATATTATAGCGTTAGCTTTTTATTCTTAAACTTAAAGAACTTTATTAAAAGCTTTACTATTTACTTTAATTTAAATAAGATCTTTTTATACTTAGAACTATAATATTTAACTTATAACCTTATAGCTTTCTATTAGTACTTTATAGCTTTTTATTATAAAGAAGTAATATAATTTATTTATTTTTTAATAGTTTATATTACTATATAGTTTTCTATCTATATATACTTAATACTTTATAAGTAGTACTTATATAGAGCCTCTATTAGTAAATAGCTAATAGTTTGATAGTTTAAGTTAATATATACTTTTTTAACCTTTAATTCTACTTTAAAGCTAGTAATCTCTACTTATAAGTCTTCTAAAAGTTTACTAATAAGGTTTAACTTCTTTATAGAGGTTAGTAGTATATTATTATATTTTATCCCTCCCTCTATATAGTTTAAGCTTTTAAATAGCTTATTAATAAAGTTAGTAGCCTCTAAGTAGTACTTCAAATTAAAGTTAAATACTAAGAACTTATATACTTAATAAATAAGCTTTTTTTAAAGGTTTTATATTAAAGTATTAATTACTTCTTTAAAAACTTAGTAATATATTAAAACTATAAACTTAATTAATATACCTTAGAAGTAATATACTTACTAATTAAAGCTTTTAATAATAATAAGAAGTTCTTATTAGCTTATTACTTATTATTATTCTATATCTAAAAACTTTTATAAGTAGTAAGTAGCTAATTACTATTAGCTATTAATCTTCTAAGAGAGGATATTAGATATAGTTTTTATAGAAGTAGCTATATTAACTCTTATTTTATATATTAAGTCTTAATACTAAAAAATAGTTATAAAGTAGAAAGTAACTTTTAGCTTATTAAAGGCTTTTTAAGCTTCTTTTAGCTACTTAAACTTTATTAATTTCTTATTATTCTTATTACTTTTAAGTAGAGATATTCTTAGAGCTATAATACCTAGATATCTTATAATAAATATTATAGCGCTAGCGCTATATTACATATTATATACTTAGGTATATAAGTTATAACTTATAATAAGCATATTAGGCGCGCTTATAGAGCTCTTATATACCTATACTCTTACTTCTAATATTTTCCTTTTATAATTTAATATTAATTAATCTAAGTTAGCACTCATTATATAATAGCTATTACTTATAAGCTTGCTATTATATAAATTTATAATTAAAGTTATAAAATCTAAGGAATACTTAGATCTCTTAATAAGATTTTAATAGCTTCTATTTAGTAATAACTTATGTATATCTTATATCTATAGAGATACTATCTAAAGATATAATATATCTTAAGAATTTAACTTCTTATTAGTAAAACTTATACTTATTAAGCTTTATATATAACTCTAACCTTCTTTAAATAGTAATAAAATATAGTTTTCTATTAGTCTTCTAGCTTAATTTAAATCTAATAGTAAGTATTTTATAAATTAATCTTTAAAATCTATTTTACTTTATAAAGCTTATTTAGAAGCTTTTTAGTAAATAGTAATAAATATCTATTCTTAATTATAACTTTATTAAGGTTATAGTAATCTATATAGAGTTTTAAAGATCTATCCTTTTTTAAGATAAAAAGGATTAATACTTCTATTTTACTTATAGAAGATTAGATCCTTCTATTTATTCTATTTTTAGTAATATATTAGTAAAATTCTTTTAGTTATTATTTATTAAAGAAGTAAAATAGTCTATATAATAGTTTCTTATTTTTTTCTAAATTAATTAAGTAGTCTACTCTATTAAGAAGATTTATTTCTTTTACTACTTACTTATTAAATACCTCTTTTTTAGATTTAAGTTCTTATAATAGCTTTACTTTTTTATTTCTCTTACTCTCTTCTTCTTAAAGTTCCTTAACTTTTATCTCTTTAGAGCTAATATTACCTAAGATATATAGGATATATACTTTATAGCTATTTTTAATAATCTCTTTTATAAATATTAAAAGTTTACTAACTATAATTTTATTATTCTCTTATTTATTTACTTATATATTTATAATAATCCCTTAAAACTATATAAAGCTTTATAAAAGTAGTAAGTTTCTTATATTTTATAACTAAGGAATCTTAATAAAGAGTTTATAGATCTTATAAAAGTAGCTTTTAGAGTTTATAAAAAAGAATATAAGTTTAAATATTAATTTTAAAGAGGCTATATAGCTATTAAATCCCTCTAGTATAAAGGCTATAATATTAGAAAGCTTTAACCTTAAAGACTTTATAAAACTAAAGCTAATAAGATTAATTTATAAATAATTATCTATATCTATAATAACTTCTTTTTTAATATACTTCTAGAAAATAATTACTTTACTTTTTACTATAATATTAATAGATATCTTCTTTAGTTTTATAAATAGTATAGAGATATTTAAATTAAACCTTTAATTTACTTATTTTTTAATAAGTTAAGCTTATTATTATATTGTTTATCTTTTTTAATTTAAGTTATATTTATATTAGCTTTCTTAATAAATTATTTTTTATTATTAAAGTAGTATTTATATCTTTTAGTTTCTTTAGCTTAAAGTAGTTAATAGCTTTATACTTCTTATTCTTATAGTTATTAAGTTTATAGTTATAATATAGCCCCCTTATAAAAAGACTATAGTAAAATCTACCTTATATATAGGTATAATTCTAGAAACACTTTATAGGCATTTTAACTTATGCCTTCTACTAATTAAGGAAAATAGTATAGAAACCCTATATATTCCTACTAGTAAGTAAACTTTTATATAAAAGTTAAATATACGCTTTAGCTAAATAGATTAGTAGAATAGTAATAGCGCTAGCTATATAGTATAAGGCTAGTAGTGTTATATATAGTAGGACTAATTATATTAGGGCTAAAGGGGTTATTAAGGCTTTTATAGCCTAGTAATAGCTTTACTAAACCTTCTAGTAAGGTAAACACTACTATAAGAGAGATAACTCTTTAACTAAAGAAGTTATCTATAAATACTACTATATAAGAGATAACTCTTTAACTAAAGAGGTTATTAGAAGAGGTTCTTATAGCTAGAAGTATAAAAACTCTACTATATATAGGGCTTTATACTCTTCCTTCTTCCTTCTTCCTCTTCTTTACTTTATAACTTATAATAAATCCTGTATAATATCTATACTATATAAAGAATATAAGAATACTAACCCCTTATAAAGTATACCTTTCTATAAGGGAATAGCTAAGGGTATTACTATATAGAATAATATCTATATAATAAATAAAGCTTTTTAATTTAATAAGTACTTTTTTACTAATTAGTAATATATTATTAAGATAGCTATAGCTAAAGCTTTTATAAATACTTTTAGAGGGGACCCTCTTTATATTATAATTAAAGTAATAAATAACCCTAATAACTTTAAAGTAGAGGTTATATATATCTCTAGCTATCTTAAAGAGTAGCTTTTTTTTATATAAACCTTCTATAATACTAAGGTAGATATAGCTTAAGCCTAAATATAAGCTTAATAAGGCTTATTAGTAAGTACGCTTTATACTAAATAGAGAAAGTGTTACTAATAATAGTATAGCTACTTTTAGGCTTATTAGCTTAGTATACTACTTTATTTATAGATAATATAAGGTATATTAAAGGTATTAGCTAGTCTAATTAAATAAGAAGACTAATAGTAGATAGTAAAGTAGTAATAGGGATAGTATTAGTGGTATAGGTAATATATAAGAGAGAGGATAGGTTGATAGTTTAGTAATCTATAGTAATTAAGTAATTAAGTAATTATAAACTATATTATTACTAAAGTGAAGTTAAAGATAGTAAAGTTATTTAGTATAATATATATATATAAGTATAGCTAAGGTTAGGAGAGTTATAATTATATAACTAAAGGCTATATATATTATTAAGAGGTGTAGAGTTAAGAGGACTATTACTCTAAATAGGTAAAACTTATAGTGAACAGCTAGAGGCTATTCTTATAGTTATAATAAATAATATAATAATCCTTTTAGAATATATTAATTAGTTATAGCTAAGTTAGTTATTTTTAACTATTTTTTATTAAGGGTTTCTACTAAAGTACTAAAGAGTATTAAAGCTTTTTATAGCTATATACTTATTTTTAATAAAGTTTTATACTTCTAGTTAGTATTTTAGTTTAAGCTAATTTAAGTAGTTACTTCTAAAAAGTCTCTTATAATTATCTGCTTATAGCTTCTATAGGTTCTTACTAAAGTATTACTAATATAAGTCCTAAAGTTTCTAAGCTTTAATAGCTATATTTCTAAGTTTCTTTATTTCTACTTTCTATTACTATAACTCTCTATATATAGTAAGTAAAAATCTAAAGAAGTATATATAAGCTTCTATTTTATTATTCTCTTAGTCCTCTATACTTATATTATAATATATTACTAACTACTTAGCAAAAAACTTAAAAAGTAATTAGTGTTCCTTTTATTTAATCATATTAAGCTTCTCTTAATATTAAAACTCTTATATCTTTAGGTTTATATATTACTAATAAATAAGTATAATATAGTTAGCTTAAGAGACCTCTTTTATAAAGCTTTTCTTATAGTAATACTATTATATCTATTAGGTATATAAAAGTCTTATAAGAGACTACTTAATTTATTACTCTAATATACTACTATCTTTTATAGCTTAAATTTAGTTATTAGTTTATTTAATTATAATATTTTCTCTTATAATCTTATAGTTATATATAAGTAACTTCTTTTTAAGCTTTAGTATTATTTAGTTTATAGAGTACTTAATAAGCTTTTAGAAAAAATATTTTATTAACTCTTAATAAATCTCTTATTATCACTTTATTATTTAAATATAAATATCTTATTATTACTATTATAGTAACTAAAGTATACTTATCTCTTTACTACTACTTATATATTATTCTCTTTAAGGAGTACTTATAGTACTCTTATATAGTAACTATTCTATTATTAAGGTATATTCTTAATTATTTAAGATAGAATAGTTATAAATCTAGCTTTATAAACTTATATACTTAATTACTTTATTAATAAAGTTATTAATTATCTTATCCTATTTAATTAGTATTACTCTTAGCTAGGGCCGCTGGCCTTGTATTGTGAAATTTGACTGGTATTGACTGCGAAAGCTAGACTGGTCCCCTCGCCCTCTACTTTCTGCCGGGGATAAGTTAAGCCGAGCGTTAACGACTAGTTATACCGAGATTTATTTGTTTGCTTTATCGAGATCGGGCACAGGTTAAAGTGCTGCTATTGGGTTTCAGTAATGTGAAAAAAAGTATAGAGTGAACTGCGATACCTACTTATACGGGTTGACTAGACTGCTAACATTACTCTTAGCTAAGGTTAGGGAACTAGTCACTTAGTATTTAGTCAGACTAGTTAGTTAACTAGTTTAGTTAGACTTAAGTCACTTAATTTAGCTAACTTAACTTAACTAGCTTAGTCTTAGTTAGCTTATTTACTTAACTTAACTTAACTAAATCCTAACCTTACTCTTAGCTAATTTAGTCTTAATATAAAGTTATAAGTACTTCAGTAAAGCTATAAAAGGGTTAGCTTTATATTAAATATAAACTCTTATAATTTATCTATACTAAATTTTATTTATTAACTATTTAGTAAAGTATTATCCCTTTTATGAGATATTTTAATCTATACTAGTTACTTAAAATAAAGTAGAAGCTATAGAAATATAAGCTAATAAGCTAAAAGCTTTAACTAAGAAAGGTCTAAAAGTTATAGTAGAGGTTAATTTAATATATTAACTATAGCTTACTTCCTCTAAGTTTCTATAAAGAAGAGATCTTACTATTAAGGTTAAGGTCTTAATTAGCTAAGGTTTTACTAAGCGCTTATTAGTAACCTTACTTAGTAATCTTTATAATAAAGCTATATATTTCTTATATAATTTAGTATTTAAAAATATATTATATATAACTTTAATTAGTTTTAAATAAAATAAAGATATTATAGAAAATAGTAATAATATCTTAAAATATAAAATTAATATAATTCTAAGAAGTTATTAAAGTTTTAATTAAGTTAAATAGTATTAATTTATATTTATATAGTTTATATTAAATATAAAAGGCAGTTTTTTAGTTTTTACTTTCTATAATATAGATATAATAATATACCTCTATATATTAATATTAGAGAATTAGTATATACTTATAATATAATTTGAAAGCAGAAAATTAAAAAGTAAAAAGTAATAATTCTTAGCTATAACTTAGTTAAAATCCTAATAACTTATATATAACTATAAGTCTTTATTTTTCTAATTATATAAAGTACTAGAAAACTTATAAAGCTTTAGAATAAATTAAATTACTTCTTAAGTTCTTATTTATATAAGCTTTTAATACTTCTAATTCTTTTAAAAAGGGAGAGTAAATTAGCTTTTAAATAAGCTCTTTTCTTTTTATGATTTTAATTATTTTAAAAATATAATTTTGAGAAAAAGAGTAGTAATAACTTTTAAGTATTAGTTAGTTATAATAATTCTAGTAAAATAAAGACTAAAAAGTAAGGGTTCTTTAATCTATTATCTTCTTTATTAAGAAAGGAAATAAGTTATAGTAACCTTTTAGTTATATATATTAAGAAGTAAATAAGCCTTCTTAGTAAACTAAAACCTTTAGAATACTTATTACGTTTTCTAAGAGAGTTTTTAAACCTATTAATAATATTAAATACTACTTTAATAGATATTAAGAGTTTAGTTAACTTATATAAGAAGGTATTATAATTTACTCTATATTTTTTTTAATACCTTAATCTAATAGTAATACTTAAAGTTATACTTAATCTTAATAAAGTAAGTAAATAAATCTTAATATAAATAGTTTTAAACGCTTAGCTTAATTTATCTATAATTAAAGAGTATAAATAAGTAAGTAGTAAAGTAGTAAAATATATTAATAAGAGTATTATATATACTATTATATAGGCGTTATTTATTATATAGCTAAAGCTTACTACTTATATAGATACTTAAATCTTATATAGTAGTTATTTAAAAGAGAATAAAACTCTCTTTTAATGAGAAGTCTTAATTAACTACTATATATAAGTATATATAAATAACTAAATAACTATTTACAAATTAATAACTATAGTAAAAACTTACTATATTTTATAACTAAGGATTAAAAAGTAATAACTTATTTAAGAAGTAAGAATACTAATTTTATTTAATTTAGTCCTTATAATTTATTAAACTTTAGAAAATATAAATTATATTTCAGACTGTTAGCTTTATATTATAAAATTTAACTAGTATAAACTATATAAGCTAGACTAGTCCCCTCGCTCTCTACTAATAACCTTTAGGTTATATAACTACTTAGATATTATTTTTACTTCTATACTCTTCTAACTTTACCTATTATAATAAGCCTTAACTATCTTCCTCTAGCTACTTCTATCTCTATTAGTTTCCTCTATCTCTTATATTATATTTAATCTATACTTATCTTTTACTATCTCCTTTATTATTTAGATATCTATACTATAAGCTCTACTAAATATAGCAGCCTTAACGCCTCTATACTATTACGCTATATAATATCTTCTAAGTTCTACTTTACTATAAAGTCTTAATAAAGAGCCTTACTACTATTAGCTATACTCCTACTATTAGATTTACCTTTTCTAACTTATTAATATTTAAACTTTTAAACGATTTTAGCTATCTAAAAGAAGTCTATAAAGTATTTATAAATATTAAGATTATTATTAATAATCTTAACTATTACTATATTAATCTTAAAACTATAAAATTCTAATATATTATATTTATTAACTAATTTAAGTAAGTAATTTTAAGTAAATTAAGTGAAGTTTTCTTAATAGTATAAAGAATAAGTTTTGCTATTTAGGTAGATACTTCTAGCTATCTAAGCAGATAGCCTATTTATATTAACTAATTAGACTATATAGCTTAATTATATAGCTAATTATATAATATAACGTCGCTACGCCTAATTATTAATTACGCGCAGTTACTAATTACGCATAGTTACTAATTATGTGTAGTTATTAATCGCATATAGTTACTAATTATGCGTAGTTATTTAATTAATTATATAAAGTTATTAATTACGCGCAAAGTTGTTAATTGCACGCGAAGTTATTAATTACGCGCGAAGTTGTTAATTACGCGTTGTTAAAAGGGAAGTAGCATTTAATTAATTATAGGTGGGCGTAAGCTTATAAGATTGCGCGAATTACTGAAAAGTGGGGATCTGCCTATATAGGTAGAAGTATCCGCCTAGATAGTAAAACTCTAAAGAATATTACTATATTTAAAACTATTAATATTATTTACTTTAGTTTTATAAATTAAGTTATTTAGAATAACTTTATTTAGTTTATATATTAGTATAATAAGAGGAAAAGATATTATATAATGTTATTTTATATATAAGAGGATATAAAGAATAAGTTTAAAGCTTTATTTAAATAGTTAAGCTTTCATATTATAGCTATAAAAACCCTTTTAGCTATATAAAGAGTTATACTATTAAGTTATACTTTGAAGTATAAGTTTAAGTAATTATTAAGCTTTAGGTCTTATAAATACTATTAGTATTTTAATAATAATATTATAAATAATATACTTATAATATATTAAATAACGCTCTTATTAGTATATTTTACTATTTTACTACTTACTTACTTCCTATTTTTTTATATACCTAAGGATAAGTTAAGCTAAATATTAATACTTAGTTATATTAAGATTAAGTATAGGTTAAAGTACTATTATTAGGTCTTAATACTATATAATGAAAGTATAGAGTGAACTATAATATCTACTTATATAGGTTAATTAGACTACTAATATATCAAGTATGTTTAAAAACTAAAATTATACTTATTAAGTTATACTAATTCTTTATACTTTTAAATTTCAATTAAAATATAGAGAGAATGCTAAATAATAGCTAAAAAGAAGTATACTAAATTATTTTAAGTATTAGCTTTTCCTAATTTTAGGAGAGAAAACGTTTTTATAGCTTAAACTAAAAAAGATCTTTTTCTTTTTCTTTTAATTTTTTTTAAAAAGGTTTTAGAGAGAAATAGTTAGTAATACTAAACTTAAAATACTAAAGAAGCTAGCTATTACTAATTTTATTCTTTATTCTAAAAGCAAGTATAGAAGTAAATAACTTAGTATACTTTTAGGACTTTTTGTTAAGATAATAATACTTTAATAGAGATTATAATCTTAAAACTTATCTTTCTATTTTCACTATTTGTATATAGCTTATTATTTTTGAGTTATTAAAATAAGAGCTTTAATATAAATAATAGAAAAGTTTATATTAAGTTTATAATTATAACGCAGCCCCTATATAAAAAGACTATAGTGAAATTCACCTTATATATAGGTATAATTTTAGAAACACTATATAAGTATTTCAACTTATACCTTCTACTAATTAAGGAAAATAGTATAGAAACTTTATATATTCTTATTAGTAGGTAAACCCTCTAAATATTATAAAGTTAAATGCATACTATAGCTAAATAGAGTAGTAGAGTAGTAATAGCGCTAGCTATATAATATAAAGCTAATAGTACTATATATAGTAAGGCTAACTATATTAAGGCTAAAGGGGTTATTAAAGCTCTTATAGCTTAATAATACTATTAAATAGAGATAACTCCTTAACTAAAGAGGTTATTATAAGAGGTTCTTATAAGTAGAAGTATAAAAAGCTATATAAAGCTTTATACCTTTCCTTCTTCCTCTTTAACTTATAATAAATCCTTTATAATATCTATACTATATAAGGAATATAAAAATACTAACCTTATATTAAGTATACCTTTTTTTAAGAAAATAGCTAAAACTATTACTATATAGTATAATATCTATATACTAAATAAAGCTCTTAAGTTTAGTAAGTACTCTAACTCTAATTAGGAGTACTTTATTATAGTAGTATTAAATAGAACCTTTAAGAATACTTCTAAAAAAACCCTCTCTATATTATAATTAGAGTAATAAATACTTTTAGTAGTTTTAAAATAGAAGCTATATATATCTCTAGCTATTTTAAAGAGTAGCCCTTTTTTATATAAACTTTCTATAATACTAAGGTAGATATAGCTTAAACTTAAGTATAAGCCTAATAAGGGAATATTAGTAAGTATACTTTATACTAAATAGAGAGAATATTACTAATAATAGTATAGCTACTTATAGTAGATAGTAAAGTAGTAATAAAGATAGTGTTTAATAGTAATATAGGTGATATATAAGAGAGAGGATAGGTTAATAGTTTAGTAGTCTATAGTAATTAAGTAATTAAGTAATTATAAACTATATTATTACTAAAGTAAAGTTAACAATAGTAAAGTTATTAACTAATATATATATATATAAGTATAGCTAAGATTAAGAGAGGTAGTTAGAGACTTAAGAGGTTATTAGGAATTATATAACTAAAGGCTATATATATATTATTAGGAGGTATAAAGTTAAGAGGTCTATTGCTCTAAGTAGGTAAAAATCATAGTAAATAGCTAGAGGCTAGAAAAGTTTATATAGTTCTCTATATTATTTAAAAGCTATTAAGATAAGTTAGTAAAATAAAGTTATATCTACTATTTATTCGTTTAGTATATAAATAAATTTAAGTTCTAAGTATTAAAGATAATTATTAAAATAAATAAAGTTCTAATTTTTATACTACTTAGTATAGATAATATCTTATATAAATTTTAGTATTTAAAATATTATATTTCTAATAAGGTTTTAATTTATTTTAGAAACTTAAAGTAACTTTACCCTCTTTTTAAAAGTCTATCTAATAGAACATTTAAGATACCTTAAAACTATTAAGTATAATATATAGATTATATATCTTAAATTATAAACGTTAGTTTATTAATCTTTCTAAAACTTCTAAAAATATATAAATAGATATTAATCAGATTAACTATCTTTCTCTTATTATAGTAAAAAGTATACTTATCAGTTAATATTATAAGATTTTTAATCTTAAGTTTAGGTCTATTCTCTTAGGAATTATTATAGAGAAATTAGTGTTTTTCTACTTACTACTTTAGCTACTTTTTTAGAAACTAATTACTTTACGTCTAGCTATTAGATTTATTAATACTATTTTATTACCTAAGCTAGAATAATTAATATATAAAGTGTTAATCTTTAAGAACTTCTACTTAACTATTAATATATTATATTAATTTAAGAATAAAAAAAGAGAAGACCTCTAGTTATTATAGAAAAGTAAGAATAATTAAGAGAATAATATAATTAAGGTTTTTAATATATAAAGATTAAATCTTAAGTCTCTAGCTACTTACTATAATTATTACTTAATTAGAGTAATAATTTATAAACCTTCTACTTCTATGCTTCTTAATAATACTAATTACTTTAAGTTATATATTTATAACCCTCTTAACTAAAGCTATACTTATATATATATATATTATACTAAATAACTAGGCCTCTAGCTGTTTATTGTAATTTCTACTTACTTAGAGCGATAGATATCTTAACTTTACACCTCCTAATAAGAGTTTTGCTATTTAGGCTCTATAATCTAGCTATCTAGGCCGTGTAAATTTTTAAACCTAAGATATTTAGAATAAGTTTACTTAGAATAGTAAAAGAAACTTATTTTTTATATATTTAATTATAAGTTTTAATTTATATTTAAGAAGATAGTTATTTACTACTATAAATATAATAGATATAGATTTTAAAAAGTAAAATACTTCTAAATATTAACTAAGTAAATTATCTATCTTTTAGTTATATTTCTATAAAACTAAAAGTATATTTATATAAGTAATAAAGTTGAATATAAGTAAATCTAAAAAGAATTTCTAAAACGTATTATACTTAATTAAGTAAAATAAGTATTAAGAAAGGTTTATACAGCCTAAATAGCTAGATTATATAGCCTAAATAGTAAAACTCCCTAATAATATATATATAGCTTTTAGTTATATAATTATAAGATTAGCTTTAATAACCTTTTAAGTTTCTAACTACCTCTCTTAACTTTAGCTATACTTATATATATATTACTAGATTACTTTATAATCTTTAACTTTACTTTAGTAATAATATAGTTTATAATTACTTAATTACTAACTACTAAACTATTAACTTATCCTCTTTCTTATATATTACTTATACTACTAAAACTATCCTTATTACTACTTTACTATCTACTATTTATTACTATTTCTAAAACTACTAAGTCCTAACTAAGTACCCCCTTATAAAAAAGTATAGAATAAAAGTAATATTATTAGGGGTAGGAATATTATATAATATAGCAAAAGTGGGAAACATTTTATTTTATTAGTTATTATAGTAAAATTCCTAATAATTAAAAATAACTATTTATAGCTAGTATATATAGTTATTATTAATATAAAAGAAATAGTACTAATAATAGTAATAATAAGTAGAGAGTAGTAATAATAAGTAAAGAGTAGTAATAATAAGTAGTATTAGTAGTTAAATAGGTAAAACTATTAAATTACTTACTTCTTTAAAATCTATTCTAAATAGAAAAATCTATTATATATATAATATATTTTTTTCCTTATAAACCTTTACTTAGTTAAGTAATTACTTAATTAAGTAATTACTATAATAGGTAATTAAGTATAAAAACCTTATTATAAAGTTAGTTATTATAGTTTTATTCAATCTAATTTAGATACTTTAGACCTATAGTATTATTATAGTTATAGTTTATAGATTTATTATAGATTATTAGTTTCTATTATTTTAGTTTTAAATCTTAACTTAATATTAACTTTAGTTAATAGTAAGTATATTATTAACTTTAAGGATTTATTATTCTATTAATATATACTTTTTATAGTAACTAACCTAATATTTAGTTTTTACTTATTTTAGCTAATTATAAGAACTACTATAATAGGTAATTTATATAATTATACTTTTTATTCTAATTAAATAAAGTTATAATTACTTTATTCCTTTTAGTTATATTAATATATAATTAATAGTTATAAAGATAATTCTTTAATTATTAGATATAGTTTTACTAGCTATACTAGTATTAGTAATCTTAGCTTTATATCTTTTTATAGTATTAGTTATATTTAGTTTCATTTAAACTCTCCTTTAGGAGGTATTTAGCTAAGACTTAGTAGTTTTAAACTTTTTATAACTTAATTACTTTATATTTAGAGAGGGTAGTAATAAGGTTAGTTTATAATAAAGTAAGCTAATAATTAGTAATATAAGTAGAAGAATAAAGTAACCTTAACTCTAAAGTCTTATAGCTTAACTTTTTAAGTAGTAGTTTTATATAATCTAATATTATTAGTAATATATATATTATTATAGTTATATTTTAGAGACTATTATATATTAGTATTATTATACTTAGTAGAGCTATTTTTATTTATAATTATAAAGCTATAGAGGTATATAAATATATTAAGATAATCTTATAGTTCTTAAATTATATCTATTAGCTTATTATAAATACTACTTTCTAGAAAGTTAGGTTTACCTTTATAGGTATTATTATTAATATTAATAATTAACTATATTACTTCTATCTTAGTAGTATTATTAATATTAATAAGTTAGAAGAAAATAATAAGCTATATATAATATTAAAGTTAGCAGTATATAGTACTAACTAATCTAATTTATCTAATTAGTTAGAAAAGTAAGGTATCTACTTAGTTAGTTAGAAGTATTTACTTAGATAGTAAAACTCTATTATTAAATAGTATATATATTACTATTTTACTATCTACTATTAAGTTATTACTATATTTATTTTCTTATTTAATTAAGTTAAGTAGTATTTCTATAATAGCTATATTATTATTAGTAATACTTTCTCTATTAAATATAAGCTATATTTATTAATCTTTAGAAAGCTACTTTTACTTTAGTATTATAAAAGACTTATTTAAAGAAAAGTTACTCTATAGAGTAAATAAGTACTTTATTTACTTTTACTACTAAGTTTATATATTTATTATTAATTAAGTTGTATATTTTTAAGTGTTTTATAAAAGTATTTATAAGAGCTTCTTAAAGTATTATTTTAGCTATTTATTTTGTTTTATATATTTTAGATTATATAAAAGAAGAATATATATTATTAGTTTAATTAAGTTTATAGTTATAATATAGCCCCTCTATAGAAAGATTATAGTAAAGTTTACTTTATATATAGATATAATTCTAGAAACACTATATAGGTACTTTAACTTATACTTTCTACTAATTAAATAAAATAATATAGAACCTTATATATTCCTACTAATAAGTAAACCTTTATATAAAGTTTAATATTTATTCTAGCTAAATAAACTAATAGAATAGTAATAATACTAGCTATATAGTATAGAGCTAGTAGCGCTATATATAGTAAAGCTAATTATATTAGAGCTAAAGAGATTACTAAAGCTCTTATAACTTAGCTAATAATAGCTTTATTAAACCTTCTAATAAGGTACTATAAACGCTACTAAATAGAGATAACTCTTTAACTAAAGAGGTTATTATAAGAGCTTCTTATAGCTAGAAGTATAAAAGGCTTTACTACTATATATAAAATAAAGCCTTACGCTTATCCCTCTTCCTCTTATTTAGCTAAGGTTAGGAGTAGAATATAGTTAGAGATTATAATTATATAACTAAAAGTTATATATATTATTAGGAGGCGTAGAGTTAGGAGGTTTATCGCTCTAAGTAAATAAAAATTATAGTGAACAGCTAGAAGCTATTATAATACTAAGATTATTAGTTTAATTAATATTAAACTTTATAATAAGGTCTTATATATTATTTATACTTATAAGTATACTTAGGTTCAGGTATTCTTATATAAAGTTAAATAGTATTATTATAAAGATTTCTTATAAGTTAATAAAAAGGAGCAAAAAGGAAAAGTATAAAGCTTTATATATAATGAAAGTTTTATATTTCTAGCTATAAGAACCTCAAAAAATAACTTCTTTATTTAATAGTGTATCTCTTATATAGTAGTAATATATATAAAACTTTTTAAGAAGTTTAATAAAACTATCCTTAAACTATAGAAGATTTACTAATATATTTAGCTTTAATATAATTAACTCTACTTTATATAGCGCTATTAATTTTATATTATATAGCTAGTATTATTACTATTCTATTAGTTTATTTAGTTGGGTTATATATTTAACTTTATAATATATAGGGAGTTTACTTATTAGTAAAAATATATAAGGTTCTTATGCTATTTTCTTTAGTTAGTAGAGCGTATAAGTTATAGTATTTATATAGTATTTCTAGAATTATACCTATATAGATAGTAAGTTTTACTGTAGTCTTTATATAAAGGGGCTACCTTCTAACTATAAACTTAAGATAAAATCTTAACTTATATATTAATAGCTAAATAGTAGCTAGAAGTAAGCCTCTCTTCTTAAAATAGCTAATAAAACTTTAGTGAAGCTTTAAGTAGTACTATAAAAGAGTAGTTATAATACTCTATAGTATAAACTCTTTTAAAATGCTATAAGCTAATTAGGAAACTAATTAAAATTTAATATTAAGCTAAAAAGAAGTTTTATAAAGTTATAAGTATTAAATATAAAGAGTAAATAAACTTTCTATTAAACTAATAAGAGATATTAAGTATTAATAGACTTAAACCTTATAAAAATATAAACCTAATTAAAAGTAAGACTTTAAAGATTTTAAGAAAAATACTATAACAAAATTATACTTTAATACTAGCTATAATATTCTTTAATAGCTTTATATTTAGCTTAATATTTTTAAGTTATTAATCTTCTTAGTTATTATTTAAAAAAAACTTCTCTATCTATTCTTGATTATTAAGATTAAAATATTCTTTTAAGAAAGTATAAAATAGATATAAGCTAGAGTTTTGCTAGCTAGGTAGTATTTATCAGCTGCTTAGGTAATATCCTTACTTTTCTAACTAATTAGATTATAGGGATCAGTCTCCTTATTTTTTTTCTACTCTATATATATAGCCTACTTACCTTAATATTAACTTTAACTTCTACCTATATTACTATAATAAGACTTTCTTCTATAACTATATTTTTATTATTAATTTAATTATATATACACCCTATATAATAGAAGCCTCTTATAATGCTTTTAGTAATACTTCTACTAAATATTTTACTATTAAAAACTCAAAAAATAGTAGTATTAATAGCTAGCCTATAGTAATAATTAATATCCTCTAAGAACGTCTCTAAGCTTATACTTATACTAATAGCTATATAATTATTCACTATAATATATTAAACTACTACCTCTAGCCTAATAGTACTAAGAAGCTTACTTACTATAAGATTTTCTATAATTATAATACCTTATATATATTAGAAGGCTTTAGTAACTAAAAGACTAATATTAATAAGAATAACTACCCTTAATATAGTATTACTTCTATTTATAAAGCTAATAACTAAAGCTAAACTTTTAAAGTTAAAAGTTTTTAGTATAACTACTTTCTTTCTCTTAATCCTTCTACTTATTAAGCTTATTATCTTAATAATACTTAAAAGAGCCTTGTTACTTATATCTCTAAGTATAAAGCTATTAAGTTATATAAAATTATTATTATTATTTATAAAACTATCCCTAGCTTATTTATTAAGTAGAAAGATATTAATAATACTTAGTAATATCTCTAACTTTAAGAACTTAATAGCTATACTATTATATAGTAGTTTATTTATATTCTATAGTTTATAAAGTATAAATATTATATCTAATAGAGTATTAAAGATCCTAACTATTTTAATATTTTTATATAGACCTACCTATAATATAAGAAAATATAGAAGTAGTTCCCTAAGGTTATTAGCTTTAATAATACTTATAAAGTTAACTATTTTAAAATATCTCTATAAGTTATTAGTACTATAAATCTTAGCTCTTTCTATAACTATACTTTTAGCTTTATCTTAACTAAAAGATATAAAGAATATAACTTCTTAATAGCCTCTATTAAGTTAATTTAAAGTGAAATTTATACTAAAAGACCTAAAGTTACTATTATAAACTTTAAGGATACCTTATATATATCTATTATTAATATCTAGCTTAATATATAGCTATAGCTATATATCTTCTATATTAATAGTCTAGTTAACCTATATAAGTAGGTATTATAGTTCACTCTATACTTTTTTTCACAGTACTAAAACCTAATAGTAGCACTTTAACTTATACCTAATCTTAATAAAGTAAATAAATAAATCTTAGTATAACTAGTTATTAATGCTTAGCTTAACTTATCCCTAGTAGAAGAGGGTAAGTAGGTAGGTAGTAGAGCAGTAAAACGTATTAGTGAGAGCGTTATTTATAATACTATTATTTATAAGAATATTATTTATAATATAGAATACTAATAGTACTTATAGTAGCTAAAGCTTAGTAATAGCTTAAACCTATACTTAAGGGTGTAAACTTAGTAGTATAACTTTTTATATAGTTAAAAAGGTTCTTATAGCTATAATATAAAAACTTAACTATTTAAATAAGGCTTTAAGCTTATTCCTTATATCCTCCTATATATATAATAACTTTATATAATATCCTTCCCCCTCTTTAAATATATATATAAGCTAAGTAAAGCTAAGCTAGACGACCTAATCTATAAGACTAATATTAAGGATATTAAGGGCTTTAGCTATAGCTTACTTACTTATACTAATAAGATAACTTTTTTTAAATTTATTTAGCTATACCTACTTAAAACTATAACTAATAAAGATAATCTATAGTAGTTATATAGCTTTAAGATTAATATAGATATAGTTAAGGCTACTAATAATAATCTTAACGCCTATAAATACCTTATAAGCTTCCTTAAAATAGCTAAAGTAGCCTAAGTAGTTAGTAAGTTAGGAAGGGTAAAACTAATAGTAAAAGTATAGCTAATAGTAGTAGGGCTCTATGTTAAGACTGCGTAGTAGGGCGGAAGACGTTATCTATTATAGCGTAGACGTCTAAATGGTAGAGGAGACTTTAATAGAAGACGGGTGTAGATTAAATATAGCGTGAGAGATAGAGGAGACTGATAGAGATAGAGGCGGCTAGAGGAAGATGGTTAACTTAGCTTGTTATAATAGTCGAAGTTAAGATATCTAAGTAGTTATATAACCTGAAGGTTATTAGTAGAGGGTGAGGGGACCAGTCTAGCTTTCGCAGTTAATACTAGTTAAATTTCATAATATAAGGCTAGCGGCCCTATATATCTTCTATATTAATACTAATATTACCCTTAATACTAAGAAGAAGTAAAAAAGCCTCTAGCTAGAAGAAGGTATTAATATTAATAAAGATAAGCTTACTAAAGTAATAGCTAATAAGGCTAAAGTTTAGCTTTATTTTATTTCTAATAATACTATTAAGTATATACCTAATAACTTCTATTAGCTATAGTAGTATATAATTTATACTAAAAGTAAGCTTAATTTTAACTTTACTTAAGCTAAGCTTATAAAAGAGTTTAATAACTAAAAAGCTCTCTATATTTATATTACTATAACCTACTTACCTCTATACTATTAATAGGTAAGCTACTTTATTACTATTTATAAGAACTTTAGTATAAAGACTAACTTACTTATAGAGACTTCTTATAAAGATATTAAGTTTTATATTATTAATAGTAACTCTAATCTATATATTATAGTATAAACTATTAAAACTATGCTAGTAAATAAAATTTATATATATACTAAAGATATTATAAAGATAGAGATATATATTAAGTTTACTTATATTAGTAAGTAATAGCTTAATATTATATTAAAAGAGGTAAGTTATAAAGTATTAAATCTACTTATAATATAGTATTAGATAGTACTACTTATTATACTTATAGATATTAACCTTTATTTATAGGATCTACTACTTTATATAAGTTACTTTACTTAGTAATACTATCTCCCTTATAGCTATATCCTTCTTAAGCTTATAAAGGCTAAAAAGCTTCTTATAAAAAACCTTATTTATCTATATTAGTAGCTATACTAGCTTTTAATTTATTTTCTTATCTATTATATTAATACTTATACTAATATTCTATTAAGGTTTTAGAATATTATAAATACCCTACTTAATATTAAGGACCTTATAGTAGTAAAGACTTTATATAGTAGGCTTCTAAAGAATAAGCAGATCTTATATATTAAGCTTAATAATAAGCCTTTATTAAGTATACTTTTAGCGCTAAAAGCTCTATAAGCTCTAAAGGTATTATAAAAGCCCTTATTATTAAGTATACTTCTAGTAGTATTAAAACTAAAGCTTCTAAAAGTATCTAAGAAGCTAGTATTAAAGCTAGTTTAAGCTAGTATATACTAAAATCGCTCTATATTTAAATACTCCTCTAGTAATAAGCTATTATAAATGCTAGTATAGCTTTAAAGTTAGATAGTAATAATATTAGTAGTAAAAAAGTTATAGTATAGTAAATATATAATAAGTAAGGGATTAGGAATACTAACTTTAATAGTACTAAGAAGGCTATAAGAGTAGTTAGAACGCTAAGATAATAAGGTATAATATTATAGAGCGAAAAATATATATAGAGTAGTATAGCTAATAAATATAGTAGTCCTAATAGCTTTTTTACTAAAAAGTTAAAAAACTAAGCTTGCTAAGATCTATTAATTACTATAATAAAAATCTAAATTAATAAAAAATTAAATAATTATATAATATACCTTTTTCTGCTATCTCTAAGGTTTCCCTATAGCTCTAATCCTATTAGTTATATTAAGGTTAAAAAGTAGGGATACTACTTAGGTAGCTAATAGATACTATTTAGCTAGTAAAACTTATAAGCTAAAGTTTAAAAATAAGATAGTACTTAAAGGTTTTTTATAAACTTAAAATAAAAAGAAAGAATAAAAATAAAAGTATGATTTATACTTAAGGTTAAGAAACTAGTTATATAGTATTTAGTTAACTAGTTAGTTAAACTAATCTAGTTAGACTAGTTAATTAGACTAGTTAGTTAGACTAGTTAGTTAGACTAAATAGTTAAATTTAGGTATTTAATTTAGTTAAGTTTAGCTTAAGTTAACTAGATCTTAATCTTATATATACTTTTAAAATATAATATATTTCCTCTTATTTTTATATTAGTTACTTATTAAGGCTTTATAAATTATTTATACTCTTCTATTTAAAACTAAAGTTTCTATTAGATATATATAATATATATAGATATTTTAAATTATAATATATATAGATATTTTAAATTATAATATATATAATAAAACTAATAACTATATTTATTACTTTATAAGTTTTATTTTATAAAATATTTAATATAACTAAATAGTATTAACTATTAGTTATATTAGCAGTCTAGTTAACCTATATAAATAGGTATTATAGTTTACTCTATACTTTTTTTTATAATACTTAAATCTAATAGTAGCACTTTAACTTATACTTAATCTTAATAAGGTAAATAAATAAAACTTAATATAACTAGCTACTAACGTTTAGCTTAACTTATCCCTAATAGAAGAGGGTAAGTAAGTAAGTAGTAGAGCAGTAAAATATATTAGCAAAAGTGTTATTTATAATATTATAAGAATATTATTTATAATATTATACGAGCGTTATTTATAATATAGCTAGAGCTTAGTAATACTTTAAACTTATACTTAAGGGTATAAACTTAATAATATAACTTTTTACTATTATTACTAAAAGAGTTCTTATAGCTATAGTATGAAAACTTAACTACTACTTTAAATAAAGGTTTAAGTTTATTCTATATATCCTTTTATATATATAATAACTTTATATAATATCTTTCCCCCTCTTTAACTTTAAATATATATATAAGCTAAGTAAAACTAAATTAGATAACTTAATCTATAAGACTTATATTAAGGATATTAAGAGCTTTAGCTATAGTTTGCTTATTTATACTAATAAAATAACCCTTTTTAAATTTATTTATCTATACTTATTTAAAGCTATAACTAATAAAAATAATCTATAGTAGTTATATAGCTTTAAGATTAACATAGATATAGGTAAAGTTACTAATAATAATCTAAATACTTATAAATACCTTATAATCTTCCTTAAAATAGCTAAAGTAGTTTAAAAGCTTAAACGTTAATAAGTAAAGAAGGGTAAATCTAATATTAAAAGTATAGTTAATAGTAGTAAAGCTATTAAAACTATATAGTAGAGTAGAAAACGTTATCTAAATAGTCTAATAGTATAAAGGCCTTAAAGCTTTTATATTTAGTAGAGTAGTATAGATATCTAAATAGTAGAAGAGAGGAAAATAAGCATAAATGAAATATAGTATAAAGGGTAAGTATAGCTTAGAGGAGTAAGAGATAGAAGAGACTAATAGAGATAGAGGTAGCTAAAAGAAGATAGTTAAGGCTTATTATAATAGTTAAAGTTAGAGGAGCGTAAAAATAAAACTAATATCTAAATCTATAGTTATATCACTTAAAAGTTATTAGTAGAAGGTAAGAGGACTAGTCTAGCTTTTATAGTTATATTAGCAGTCTAGTTAACCTATATAAGTAGGTATTATAGTTCACTCTATACTTTTTTTCCTTATACTTTAAACCTAATAGTAGTACTTTAACTAATACCTAATCTTAATAAAGTAAATAAATAAATCTTAGTATAACTAGTTATTAATACTTAGCTTAACTTATCCTTAGTAGAAGAGGGTAAGTAAATAAATAGTAGAGTAGTAAAATATACTAATAAGAGCGTTATTTATAACGCTATTATTATAAAAGTATTATTTATAATATTATAAAAGTGTTATCTATAATATAGAACGCTAATAGCACTTTTAGCTAAAACTTAGTAATAGCTTAAACTTATATTTAAAGGTATAAACTTAATAGTATAACTCTTTATATAGCTAAAAAGGTTCTTATAGCTATAGTATAAGAACTTAACTATTTAAATAAAGCTTTAAGCTTATTCCTTATATCCTCTTATATATATAATAACCATATATAATATCTTTCCCCCTTATTATACCTATATATAAACTAAATAAAGCTACTTTAAATAACTTAATCTATAAAACTAAAGTAAATAAAATTAAAAGCTTTAAATATAGTAACTTTCTCTATATTAATAAGAAGACTCTACTTAAATTTATTTAGAAGTACTTACTTAAAATAGCTAATAAGTATAATATATTAGAGTTATATAGCCTTAAGATTAATATAAATATAGTTAAAGCTATTAATAATAATCCTAATATTTATAAATACTTTATAAGCTTCCTTAAGATAGCTAAAGTAGCTTAAGTAGAATATTAATAAGTTAGGAAGAGTAAATCTAATATTAAAAGTATAGGCAATAGTAGTAAGGTTATAAAGACTATATAGTAAGGTAGAAGACGTTATATAGCGTAATAATATAGAGGCTTTAAGGCTACTATACTTAGTAAGGCTTATAGTGTAGACGTCTAAATAGCAGAGGAGACTTTAATAGAAGATAGGTTTAGATTAAATATAGTGTGAGAGATAGAGGAGACTAATAGAGATAGAGGCAGCTAGAGGAAAACAGTTAACTTAGCTTATTATAATAGTTAAAGTCTAACTAATAGAAGAACATAGAGGTAAAGCTTAAGGAAGATAAGATATTTAAGTTTATAGTTATATACCTTAAAGGTTATTAGTAGAGGGTGAGGGGACTAGTCTAGCTTTTATATTTAATACTAGTTAAATTATAAGGCTAGCGGCCTAGCTTTTGCAGTTTATACTAGTTAAATTCTATAATATAAAGCTAATAGCCTAACTATTAGTTATAATATTAATACTATTTTATATAATAGAAATAATAAGTATATTTATTAATAGAATAGTAGCTAAAGGAAGAGAGATTTCTATAAAATAAAAGAGACTTACTAAAATAAAGCTTCTCTTCTTTTTAATAAGAAGATTTTAAATAGTAAAATAGTTCTTTAGTATTTTTAGTATTAAAAGTAATACTCTTCTTTTTATTATTAATATTAGTAAAAATATTCTACTTTAGAATAAAATCTTCTATAGATAACTAAAGAAGTTAAAGTATTACCTTAATCTTTTTTAGTAATAAAGTTTTTAGTAAAAGTAATATTCTTCTTCTTCTTATTAATATTAAGTTTAATAGTAAAAGCTTTAGTTTTTTTAAATATATATTCTTATTAGCCTCTTTTTAGTTTATTCTAAAGTATTTAAGGAAATATTTTAATACTTAGGAGTGAAAAGAAACTAATTTTATTATTACTAAAGTTCTTCTATTTAATTACTTATAAAGTAAAATATTGAAAGAAGTATTTAATTATATAGAAGTTAAAATAAGAACTATAATTAAATAAGATATACTAATAATAAGATATACTTATATAAGATAGATAAACTTATTAAAGAAGTTAAAAAATATACTAACTTATCCTTTATACTATAGATAATAATAAAGTAATATATAGAATAAAAGTAATAGAGAGTAAGTTTAAGAGGAATTAAAGCTATTAAGAGTAGAAACTAAAGTTTAATATATAGAAAGCTATTATAATATAGTTAATTAACTTATTTAAGATATTAATATAAAAGCTAGAAAATAGTATAAGTCTAATTTATAGCTTTATAAGTTCTTAAAAAGTTTTTAAAAAAGTGTTTTTAAATTAAAAGTACCTATAAGTTAGTATTATTTATTTACTCTCTTAGTTATAAAAGCTAAAGTAATGAATAAAACTATAATCTATAAAAAGTTTTAAATCTATAAATTAAATAAATACTATATTATTTTATTACTCTAGCTACTTATAATAGAAAAAGCTATAAATTTTTTAAAATTTAAAATAGTTAAAACTATAAAAATAAGTATTAAATAAATAGCGTCTTAAGGGGCGAATTTTAAAGGAATTAAAAGCGTTAATTTCTAGGAAAAAGAGAAGGGAAATTCTAGCTCCTTAAATACTTTTTAGGAGGCGGATTTCCCTACTTCTAATCTATTTTACTAAGCTAGTTAGTAAGCTAAACTATAACTATTAATAGTAATTATACTAAAAATAGATTATTATTTATTTCTAATTATTATTAGAAATATATAATATACTATTTTTAATATAATTAGAGTTTTATAAAAACCTTAAATATAGATTTTAATATAATATTAATTAATTATTATATATTAAATAATAATAATATATTACTTTACTAAAGTTTATAAAATATATAATATTCTATTTTGTAATAAGAATATATATATTAATTATCTTTAAAAAAGTATATTAGATTATAAAAATTAAAATAATACTTCTTAGATATTAAGGGATAAGTTTAAGTTCATAGATAATATACTTATATATATCTATCTTAAGTTTTTACTTACTCTTAAGGATATATATATAAAACATATAAGTTAAGTAGTAATTCCTTACGTTCTAAGTATTATAATAAAACCTCTATAAGCTAAAATATATTAGAAGCACCTCTTATTTAGTAAATACTAATCCTAGCACCTTTAGTATATATATACCTAACCCTAACTATTTTAAAAGCTTAGCTATAAGGTGGTAATAAATATCTACTAAGTAGATATATATAGGTATAAATAAGTAAGTATTACTCTTTAAGTTACTACTTTAGGTAACTAATACTTCATAATAACTAATAGCCTTAAAAAGAGATAATTTTTAGCTACTTTTATATAACTATAAATTAATTACTTTACTATATATCTCTATTAAAACTAAATATATATTAATATATATAATACTTTAGCTACTAGCTTAATACTCTAATACTTCTTTTTAAAGGCTTTTTATACTTTTTAAGCCTCTATTAATACTTTTTAAGTTTCTTCTTTTATATTTATAATATTATATAAAATAATAAAGCGCTAGTTCTTATTAATATTTACGATAATATATTTAATAAACTTAAACTACTTAATTTAAAGCTTTAAAGTAATAATCTATTTATTATTTTATACTTTAGTTATATTAATAAGGTTAAAGTACTTCTTAATCGTATTAAATACTAACTTATATATAATATTATTAAAGCTAGGTTTATTTACTTCTAAGTTTTAGAGGAACTTATATCTCTCTAAGTCTCCTAACTTTATAGAGGTAATAATAATAAAAGTATAAAGTAGTAGAGATATATAACGTTTAATTTAATAAAAAGTAGAGGTTTATAAAATATCTATAACTTCTAATTTATTAAAGAAGGGGCTGTTAAAATACTTCTACTATTTAATAAGCTATATCTTTATTACTTTAAAGCTTATTTTAATAATTAATAGCTAAAAGGCTATTTAGTAAGTATAAGAGTAGTAGTAGAAAAAGTTCTATTTCCTAATATATATAAAATTAAGTAATATATTAACCTCTTTAAACCTCTATTTATAAGTTTTCTTAAAGAGTAAAAATATAGTAATATCTAATAGCTAGGTAATATAGCTAAAGTAAAGTAGTAAGTAGACTAAATAAATATATTTAATATAGTATTTATTTATAAATTTATTTATAATATAGCTTCTATAGCTACTTATAATTCAAAACGTCTTAGATTAAAGCTTTTTAGCCTCTATTATAATACTTAAGATAGCTTCTAGCTATTTATTATAATTTTTACCTACTTAGAGCGATAGACCTCTTAACTTTATACCTCTTAATAATATATATAGCCTTTAGTTATATAATTATAATTTCTAACTACTTCTCTTAACTTTAGCTATACTTAAATATATATATAACTTTACTATTTTTAACTTTACTTTACTAAAAATATAGTTTATAATTACTCTATTACTTAATTATTATAAACTACTAAACTATTAACCTATCTTCTCTCTTATATATTACTTATATTATTAATACTATCTCTATTACTACTTTACTATCTATTATAATAGCTTTTTTAAAAGTAAGTTATTACTATTATTATAGTTTTCTTATTTAATTAAGCTAAGTAATACTTTTAAAATAACTATACTATTATTAGTAATACTCTTTCTATTTAGTATAAAGTATACTTATTAATAAGCTCTATTAAGCTTAAATTTAAGCTACTTCTATTTTAGTATTATAGAAAGCTTATATAAAGAATAGCTACTCTTTAAGATAGCTAGAAATATATATAGCCTCTATATAGAGATATTTAGAGCTATTATTTATTACTTTAATTATAGTATAGAGAAAGTCCTTTCTAGGAGTATTAATAAAGGTTTTAGCTATAGCTACTTTAATAATATATTATTAATTAGTAAAAAAGTACTTATTAAATTCAAAAGCTTCATTATTTATATAGATATTATCTTATATAGTAATACTCTTAGCTATTTATTTATAGAAGGGTATCTTTTATAAGGGATTAGTATTCTTATATATCTTTTATAGTATAGATATTATAAAACTTTAAGATTAATTATAAGTTAATAAAAAAAAGATAGATATAAAGCTTTATATTAGTAAAGTTTTTATATTTTTAGCTATAAGAACCTCTTCTAATAACCTCTTTAGTTAAGAAGTTATCTTTTATTTAGCAGTATTTATAAAACTTTACTAAAAGGGTTAGTAAAGCTATTACTAAGCTATAAGAGCTTTAATAACTTATTTAGTTTTAATATAATCAGCCTTACTATATATAGCACTACTAGCTTTATACTATTCATCTAGCGCTATTACTATTCTATTAGTTTATTTAGCTAAAGTATGCATTTAACTTTATATAAATGTTTATTTATAAGTAGGAATATATAAGGTTTCTATATTATTTTCTTTAATTAGTAGAGGGTATAAGTTAAAGTACTTATATAGTGTTTCTAGAATTATACTTATATATAAAGTGAATTTTACTATAGTCTTTTTATAAGAAGGCTGCATTATAACTATAAACTTAATAATACTTAAGATAAATACCTATTCTAAGTATATTATATTAACTAAATTAGATATAAAAGTAGTTAAAGTTAATATAAAAAGCTATATAATAAAGTTATTAATATCTTTAAGGAATTATTACTATTATATAGTTTACTTTTAAAGATAATAAGTAGCTTAAAGTATCTACTATTAGCTAAAGTATACTTAACTATAGAGGTTTAAACATAGGATTTAAAACTTTAAATAAAGATAAAAGGTTTATTAAAATACCTTAATATTAATCTATTTTATTAAACTCTCTTTATAATATTAGTTTTATTATATTTTAATAGAAACTTATAGGAATAACTTTAATAATAAATAAGTTTATAATATTAAACAGATTATTAATAACATTAGTAGTAATATTTTTTATATATTTATAATTAATTTCTATAACTTTAGAGTTTTTATAGATAAATTATAGTATAAAAAGCTTTCTATTTACTTTTTTTTAAAAGTTAAAAGTTATTAATAGTAATAGAGATTTTTTGAGCTATTTTCTTAAGTTATATATAAGTAAGTATAAAGCTTAACTAACTTTATATAAAGATCTAATTTACTAAATAAGCTTCTTAAATAGGAGAGAGCTTTTACTACTTAGTATAAACTTCTTAGTAGTTTATAGCGCTTTTAAAGTAGTTATATAAAGTTATATAAAGTATATTATAGTATTTAGTAGTAATATTAATAACCTAACTACTTAAAACCTTAATAATAGTATTTTAAAAGTCTTAAGGAGTATAAGAAAGTATTCTAATTTAATTAGGTATTTTTTTTTTTTAGAATATTACTAATTTTTTTTTTAGTTATACTACTAATATAAGTATAAATTAAGTAGTAGTGTTAAGTAGGTGAAAAATAACTTATTTAGGTATATCAGTAGATGCAGGGTATTAGTTACTTAGGGTGGCGACTTACAACCTCAGCAATCCTTGATAACGTCATGCACATCGCGCTAGCGAGATGATTGGCCTCGATTTCAACCTTGAAACCCACAACCCTCTATCGTTATCGTGGTCGCTAGACCAGGTCCTAGGGCGTAGGTCGGCAACACCAACGGCGGCTGGACCGGTCGTATCGTCCCATCCGCGAAGGGACATCGCGTATGTTACGGTCGCGCGCGATCGACGCTGTGCTCTTTCACCTTGATGTCGCTCCAGCTGACCAAGCCCCAGCAGTCCCACAGCTAGATATCAGCGCATGCTTCCATCAAGGTCTCAGTCTCCAAGTCAAGCGATAGGAACCGCGGAATCTTGGGTACACCTAGGATGGGTCTTCCAGCGATTCGCGCCGTGCATGACCATCTCCCAAGCACATCATCGTTGTGCTTAACCCAGAGCACCGGCAGCAAATCCGATGGGCAACACATCTCGCCGACTCTTCGGATGAATGTAGCAGCCGAGAGTCCGTTTCAGCCTATCCTCAGACCGATCGATGGTAGAACACTCCCTACGCGCCATATCGCCAGGATTGCAGGCTGGTCCTCAATCGACATGCGATGACCGACCTGCTAGTCTCAGGCCAATCTCGAGCTCCAGTCCCAGGCTGGAGATCGTTCGTCGCAACGCGCCGTGTCGCATGGGGGTGTGAAGCTACGACAATGAGTAGGTGATGTTGGCCGAGTAGGGCGGGGCTCAGTGTACCGAGCTTGTTGGCGCGACGTAGGTCGTCAAGTTTCCAGCCGTCACCCATACGTGACCTCGACGCCGAGGAAGGGTATATAGGGCGCGAGACCCGGCCAGACGGCAAGCGCAGTCTCTTGGACCCTGGTGCCTGCTACAATGTAGACGGCTTGATGGGGTTCTACTGCGTGAAGAAAATTCGCCTGTGCGAGCGCGACCTCGAGGGTGTTGATTTGGGGCACCCTGATGTCGTGTTGCCAGCCGGTCCATTTGTTATCGCGATCTGCAGCCATTATGCGATCAAGTCGGCATCATCTTCGGTGGCCACAGCAACGACAACTGTGGCCGGCGTGCATACCCTTTGGCCCATTCTGTTTGAAACCTTGGTGACTCGCTGCACAATATCTCGTGCCGGCAGTAGCAGTTGCCGTCTGTGCCGCTCTCCACGGCGCAGGGCAACAGCGGCAGCGTCGAAAACGAGGACCCGGAGGGCTGCACTGTGATTTTCCCCAGCGACACGCGAGAGGGCGTAAGCCAGCTCCGCGCTTACCTCACGAGCGGACAACTACAAGCCTACCTTCCCGGTCCTGACGTTTGGATAACAGATGTCCAGTGTCTTTTGGGAGCGAGTACGCGTTGAGTGAGAGCAGGCAGTCGCATACACGACTGCAAAGCTGCTATATGCGCGCAGCTCACCCTCCGGGTCGCCACGCGCCTCCTCTACTCCTTGCTCTTGAACCTGTCTAGCTGTGTCCTGCACCAACTTTTGTCCGCGCGCCGTCGCAGCCCAGCCTGCTGAGAGTGCTGCTCCAGCGGCCCGGCACGACGCAGCTGGAAGCCCACAGCCCGCTCGTGCAACGGTGCGGGCCCGAGCCGGCAGCGCTCTTTACGGACCAATATGCCTTTTTGAGCCACTTCCAGGCCGACGTCAAGTGATGTCCAACTCAAAAAACAGGTGCATCATGCGACATCGATAACATGTTCGGCTTAGTAGTCTACTTCTCATAGCTTTGCTTCAGGCTTTCGACGGGTACTTTGCTATCGCTCATATCTTCTGCTACTAGCTGCTAGAGTACCTTAATAGTTAAAGTCTAGAACACTTGCAACACAAAATTCAATTAATACTTCCAAACAACCGCACCAAGTTTTATGGTTTAGGCGTACTTAATATCTCCCATTACCATCTAAAGTCTAACTGTGGAGCTGTTCTATATTAGCCGCAAAGTAGCCAGCTATTATTATACACTCTGCTGCCATCTATCTAATTTACTTGTTCCCACTCTACCTAATTCCTGCTCAAGCTGAGTTCCTCACCACAGCCTAGGGGCTATAAGTACCTAGAAGCCGTCCATCCCTTATGTTGTCCTCACGATCCTACTGTCAAGCTTTACCTTGTCTTGCATCCCTGGGAGTGATATCATAGAGCCCTTTTGTCTTGGAACGCTGCGAAGATGTCGACAATGCAAGCCTTCGGCGGGCTCCTGAAAGTGCGCGTTCGTTTCCATCTTGAGACTCCGCGCCACGAGCCTGAATTGCACCTCAAGCGCGCACGACCAGCGTCACCGCGCCGGCGTGACCTCAGACAGCAGGGCGTACCATGCCGCGGCGACGCCGGTCTTGATTTTGGCGTAGGTAACGTTGAGCTTGGGCAAGCGCTACATCTCGTGGAGCTTCTGCGCGATAAGTTTGTAGGCCAGTCCTTCGTGAGGACTGCTTTCTCGCTGTAGTTCGTCTTTCACCGATGTAACTCTTTCGACCATGAACAGAATCCAACCAACTGCCCACAAGAGATCGCCGACCTCCGCAGAGCTGGCTGAAATAGTAAGGCAGGGCGCCACGCATGATCTTGCTGGAATCAAGGAGGGCGTACGTCCCTTAGCCAAAACGGGCACCAATCATGATTTTGCTGGGATTAAGACCGGAACTTTTCGGTTAGCCGTGTTTTCTTCGCGTTGGAGGGCTTAAGGTATTGCCAGATGCAGCATTTGCGTTCAAGTTCTTGAAGTGGCCGCCCACACCAGCCACAGTAAGCTGGCTAATTGGTGTGATGATAGCGTCTCCAGTACTGTGAACGCGGCGTAACTAAGATCTTCCTAGTGGCGTGCATATCTTGAACTCAATGGGAGATGTGAGACGCCCTTTAGTGTAGGCAGCGTCGACAGCATAGTTTATGCAGGTTGTGGTTGGTGCGTCCGGTGGAGATCTGATCTTGAGAGTCACAACCTTATACGTCTTGCTTTCTCAACCGTTGAAGACTTGTGTGACGTTGTGCAGGGTTTGTTGGTCCGTAGGTTTGAATAACTCTGCCCATGTTGGCGGTTGTGAGACTCTCTGTCGGGCACCATTGTATCTTGTTATCTGCGTCTGCTGGTTCCGCTTGGTATCTTGCTTACATTCGCGCTGTGCTTGTGCCTCGGCTGCTAGCAGATTCTTCCCGCCCCTGCGCTCGCGCAGTTCATCCTTCTAGTTGCGTCTACTCTGGCTCTTGATGACTAGCTCGCGAGGCGTCTTCTCCTTCCTCTTGCCGCCGGATTCTGTGATTTGTTGCTCTCGTAGTCCGAATCCGAGTCGAAGCCGTGGTTCAACCGCCTTGCACCATGAGGACTTGCGGCGATGAGACGTCTCGACTGCGGATCGAATAAAGCATCAGTGTGCGGAGATGGACGAGATCTGGCGTGTCCATTACCGTCGGCCATGTGATCTTCAAGGTCGAACTTCCGCCGGTGAACGAGCGGTTCGGACTTGGGTATTGAGAAAAAGCCTCATGACGCCACTTTGCGCCTTCGAATCGCTTAACATGGAAACATCTGCGAAGGCTATCTATCACGTTCACCTATTCCCACTCCTCCCTGTCTTGATCCGCCACTTGCAGGACAACTTCTGAGCCTCGCTACAGAGCGCCCGCGACTCGACAGCCAGACTGACCAGGTTGTAGTCCAAGAGAAACCGCACGGCGCGTTTGAGGTAGCCGTAGCACCGAGCAGCAAGGAGGACCTGTCTTGGGACGACGGAGATGGTTGGATTGGGGGGAAGCGGAGGCTGTCCAACGCCCGAACCTGCCTGCTCAAAGTCCTCCCTCAAGACGTACCCAGACCGCAATGCCTACGTGGCCGATGCGGGTAGTTCCTCCTACTATCAGGCCTTCTGGCTGATTGATGGGCGCCTCCGAGTGCTAGGGCGCCTCCCGACCACCAACACACCGTACCCTGGCTGACTGAAAGGCTTCTCTCTCTTGACACCATGTAGCAGGCTCCGCCGGTCTTTGGTAGTCGCGAAAGAGACCTTGTGGCTATGAGGCGTTGGGTGCAGTCGCTCAGCGCCGCGCTCTGGCTGGAAATCCTTTGCTCCACTAACCTTCCTAAACCTGTGCGGCGTGTAGTATCAAAGGACATCGGGCATGATCGATTCAGATCTTTCTAAGCTCTCCCCTATAGCCTATTCATGGTGGAAAGAGGCGCCAGTCATCTGATACTAGACATTGTGGACGTTGAAGCTCTAAGCAAAACTCCCAGAGCGAAAGCCCGCACGAAGGCCGGAGCTGTCGTCGCCGCTGCAGCCCCAAGCCCGCGCCCCTCTCCACGGCTGCCCACCTCCTGCCCTCCTCGTCTGACCTCACCCAATAGCCGAATGAATTTGCGTGCAACGGATGTCGGTCCTGCCGCTTCAGCGCAAGCGCCTACGCGCCAGGAGCTCGCTCCGGTCCAAGTCCTGAAGCTTGATCCCAGGCCTCACGCCATTCAGGGAACATGTCGGAGAATCGACTGAAATGAATATGAGGAGTCGGCGGGATTCTCGGACTCATTGAAAACCTCATCGGCAATCTCCTTCGCGGTAACCTCGGGGACGGTGGGCTCCTCGGCCTTGGTCTCAGGGACCTTGACAGGCTCGGGGACAGGGACCTCGGCTTCGCTGTTGGAGGAGGTGGTGTCTTGGAAAATCGCGACCTCCAGTCTGTTGTCAACGACACTGGGGGTCAATGGCGGGGCCGGGAGCTTCCTCATGGAGCCAGAGCGGGCAAGCCCAAGACGCCTATAAACACAGCCCGCCCCATCGCCGCGCACCTGTCCCAGAAGATGTTGTGGGCATCCCGCAGTTCGTGACCATCTACCCCTCACTACAGCCTAAGCCGCCGCCGACTCCCCCGCGCCCGAGTTGCACCTTTCAAAGTCAGAGGGACAGCGTTGTTCCGTTTGGTGTCGCGGAAATATTTGGATCTTGCGGATGATGCTCTGTAAGGGAATGGGTGCTTTGCTTTGCTCTTCATCGCCCGCCCCCCCCCTGGCCTTGTTTGTCTGAAAGCTTGTTATCGGGCCCGGAGTATCAGTACAGATCTGCCGCCATGCGACACGGGAATTATGGCGACTTTTAGAATCGGGTTTCAAAAGGGTGTGAAGCTTGGCGAGCAAAGACCTACAATCTGCTGATGAGCACAAATCCAGGAGGCAAAGAGGAAAGGTCTCGGTACCGGAACAGTGGAGGGATGCAGAACGGGTTGCTGAGGCTACCCTATAGTTTGCAGAAGGCCGACTTGATAGCTTATGCAAGATCGCACTGCTTTTGCACACCTCGTCACTGCCCTGAAGCGAAATTCAGCTGTCCGAGGCACAGGCCTGAACACATGCCACCTGATCTCTGGTTGTAGGTTGCCGTCGTTGGAGTCCTTGCCGAATGACAAATCCGCCGATGGGGCTAGTCATTTCGGGGGACGTGAGCCTGTAGATCCAAATGCTGCTGGTCGTCTCGATGAGTCGATGGACGTGATGCGTTTATGGCAGTCCATGGCGTTGACGCAAGCCTGGTCTGAAAATGGTCTAGTGCGAGCACATCTTCTGTTTGTCCTGCCTGATCTGATTCATGAAGATCACGACCAACGGGGACTCCAATCCTGCAAAGGATTTGAAGTGGAAGAAGTGCCCGCTGAGCGAGGACACTGCCTACCTCCATGAAACGCGACCGGTGCGCTTCTGCGCGGGATCGGAGAGCCTTCTACCGCGAGTCGGCGGCGACGTGGTCGCAGCCGTCGAACCAGGGGCACGAGCCAAGGTGGAAGGCGCGAGACAATTTGCACTTGCGCTCCCTGGCTTGGAAACTTGAAGTTGAGATCTGGCGACTTTTGCAAGGGTGCTGCATTGCAGATGTGTGCGATTGCCTATGGAGCGCCCTGGAAAGAAGCTGACTCTGCCCAGATCATTTTCTGGAAGGGTTTGACTGCATTGGCTGTCTGGCATGGGTGTATTGTGTAGTGTTCACCGATGCGGAAGCTGCTGCGAGCAGAGCGCGGAAACCATCCCCAGGGGTTGAAATCTTCCCCAAAGCCTGCAATGCGATCAGTGACGACGGGACCATAGGATGGCTGGCCAGTTAGTGAGCTGACTTCTAACTGCATGCATCCTGTATTCCCAACAAGACACTTTCGTGGAGGACGCACATGGTTCCAAAGGGTACTCAGCAGGTGTTCTGAAAAGAATTGCACGGAAGCTGGAGGCGGTAAACCTCAGATATGAAGCAGGAAAAATGCAACAAAGCCGGGCAAATGAGACCGTTGGTCCCGACCTGTGAGGTTGAAAGAGAGCTAGCTGCCTCAGCTGTTGCATTCAGGGAACGGGGGACGGATGCGAAGCGGCCAGCAGGTGGCTGGTTCAGTCGTGCGATGTGGCGCACAAGCGAGAGCCGCCGTTAAGGCGGTTGAGAATGCCGACCGCAGTAGTCTAGGCCGACCGGCATGGTTAAGACTGGCTCAGTTGAGCCGATCTGATCTGGTTTGCAGAAGCTGGCGTATCGTGTCATAATGCTGGTGGTCGCTGGCGGAATGCAGTGCAGTCGCAAATCTGGAGCTGTGGGTAGTCAGGTTGCCGGGAATGCGTTAGCTGTGACAGGTGCGAGTGGGAAAACCCCCCACCGTGCCGTTGGCGACTGGGTAAGGTGAGTGTGAGGAGTGTGAGGTGGGGGTGGCTAGCGAAAGTGTTGTGGCTCGCGTAGCAGCGCCTCACTTGGGTCGGCTTGACTTTCCCTCTGCTGTGATTGATTTTTCTGGGCTAGCGCAGTCGCACAGGGTGCGGATGGAACGCGCACCAAAAATCTGAGCACGGACCAGAAGGGCACGTACCCTACAGGATTTGCTGTGATTTTTCCCAGCAATTTGAGGCGGCAGCTTAGATTATGTCTGATTTTTAAAAAAAATTGAGGTTGCAACACATCTAGGTATCGGATGATATCTTTAGAAAGTCCTTGCAGGCTTGCAGTGCAGCTTGACGCGCAAGTTTGCGTGGGACTCTCCAGGTCATGCGCACACCTGCTGCGCAGGTACCTTGGACGGGCCAGGAGTGGCCTCACAGGCGGGGCACCTGGATGTACTGCGCCCACAGCATGCACTGTGTGGCCCCCCCCTGTTGGGTACGCAACCCACCGAGAATCAGCGCGTCTGTCCGCCAACACGAGCCCGGGGTTCAGTATTCTTGTGATAGACCTCCCCTCCAGTGTTTGTAGCCCGATTGTTCTAGCGTCGATCCCAACGACTCGTCCGCGCCGCAAGCTCGCCATGAGGCAGCAGTGCATGCATAAAAACAAATCTGCTTCTGCCGCAGCGCAACGCTTGCTTGCAGAACATTTTGATCAAAAGGTGTCTCCGCCGCCTTGTGGACCGCCTGAATTCCCCTTGTCGCTCATGCTGAGCATCGTTCCTAGCCAAACGCCCTTCGGAGTTGGGGTCCTGAGACGTTATGTGGAGACGAGGTTGGTTCTTTCTTTCGTGTCAAGAGCACGAGGAAACCTCTATGGAACCCCTTATACTTGCACATGAGTGTCCTGAGGATGCGCCGTTAGCCCAGGGCTGAATGCCTGCCGGCATGGACGCCGCTGCTTAACGAAGGCTTCAGTCGCAGGCGTAGTAATGTTTAGATTCTTTCAGTGCGGTTCTAATGTCAGGGATCCTGAACCTTTTATCGCTCGCAGGCTTCAGCTAACGAATGAATAGCATAGTTGGCCAGGCTTGAGTACCGTGCAACGTGCATGCTCAGGCCACGTGCAACGTGCAAGATGGAACATCGTATCGTGCATTATGCATCGTAGAAGCCTCTATGACGTGCAGCGTGCAAACTCAAATAATGTGCAACCTTGGATTAACTGCGTCGGCGGTGCCCTCATGACTTCACCGCGCCGTCAGAGGAAAACTAAAGATCAACACAATCTGGATTCCGCCTGCTAGTAATTAGAAAGAAGCAACTGAATGTATGCGGCATAGGACTTGAGACTAAAAGGCTTTTAACGCACAGCTTTTCAGACGAAGATTTCCTGCAGCGAATAATTCGGCCCTGCTTTTCTGCTCATCCTCATGCTGCTACATTTCATGAACTCAACACTAAGCGGCTGAGACATGATGTTACAAAGATCTGCTCGCTCTATTGAGTTCTCTGTCAGTACAGTTCTCGCGCTTGAGCAGATACTCGTGCAGCTGACAACGCATGAGAACAAGAGTGTGATAATCTCACCAGCGAAGGGGCGTTTGGTGCCTACACAATCTATGCGATAGAATCTATTCCATTGAATGTAATTGGCTTGATTTAAAATATACAGCTTGATGCAGTTTCCATTCGCCGGGGCGCATTCAATGTTTCACAAGCAGGAGGAACCTCGCCATTTCATCATCATCTAAGATTTTTCTTTTTTTGAATATACGTCGCTCACATCAAAGGGAATGTATGTGAAGTACAGTAATAGCCGCTAGCACTTAGAACTCTCCCTTATACGCAGTTGAGAACGCCAGGCCTGGCGTTCCGTGTGCAAATGCTTGTACTCAACGTCGCGTAGGTGACTTCCAGTGGAAAATGTTGGCTAGTGTTGGACTTTTACATGGCTGACGGCCTGGAGTTCTCTATGAATACGCATATTGGAGACGAAGCTAGTCGCAGCTATCTCTGGAAGCAGATGAGATGTTTGGCGAACATTATGGTAGCAGTACTGCGGATACTGTGGTTGAACGGAAGCTGTTTGCGAAGCAAACTTAGCTGAGGAAGGTGCATGGAGGGTCCTGCTGCAGCATTTCATCGTGCTTCTGGACGCAATCAGCGTGCTACGACTCGTCTTGGCTGCAGTCTCCTTCTTGATGTTAAACTGCTTCTTGAACTCAAGAGCCTCTTGATCTGTCGTAAGGCCAACCTGCATGGCAGTCAACTTGGAATCTACCTCACTTGAGATGGCCCAAGCGGCGGCTGGCCTGTCTGGCTTGTCTGGCTTGTCTGGCTTGGCTGGCTCGGTAAGTCTCGGTAGTCTCGGCGTCCATTTCGGCCTTGGCTGTCCGCGGTCTGCTCAGAAGCCTCAAGCTTGCTGTTGAGCTCGGCAACCTCGGCCTTGAGGACGACACGGTGGCGTTGAAGAGCCGAGTTGCTCCAAGGCAGGAGTTCTGGACGCGCAGCGCCCAAGAGAAAGGAGGGTAAGGGCGCGGTAGATAGGTTCGCAGACTTGGATGGGCTTTTGTGACAGGCGCTGAGCTTGAGTAGGCGACAAAAAAGGTAAGCCTAAGCTGGCGCAAGGTTTAATGAGAGAATGAGACTTGGACATAACCAACTCGAATGATACCCGTGAGGCGTTCTCATGTCTCATTGTTGGCACAGAACACGCATACTGGACTGACAAGAAATCAGCTCCGGTGTCTAACTGATATCTGATGACTGGCATGAAATGTTGGGTTATATACCGCTATAGCTCTGTGTTTACGCCTTCGCCTGTGGAATCTCATTCTGAGCCTCTTGAGCAACCCTGCCGTGTTATGGGACAAAGAATGTTCATGTTGATGAACGACAGCTTGTTTGACTTGGCAGCAATACTGAGGTTGTCTCATATAGGTTGCGTGGAAGAAACTGAAAGGAATGCGCAAGCGCTGACGCCCCTGAATGTCTATGATTGGACAATCTTACAATCAGACACTGTCCTAAAAGGAATCGTGATACCAAACAAAGAGTGCGATGTGTACCCTTGCCTCCGCGCTGAAAGCCTGTTAGACGAGCTGGCATTATTGCAAGTGGATAGCTAGCGACAATGCTCTTACATTCAGCCGCATGCCCTGACGAACGTCGGAGACGTTTGGTCATCTGAGTCCGATTGTCCTGTTTTCCCTTAGTGGCAATATTGATCTACTTAGACGCATGTATTTGGAGCAAGGATAGTCATAACAGCTCCTCGCGTAAGATGTGATTTGTGGCGGACCCCGTACCGAATCTGGGCGCTTTGATGCTGCCAGTCAGGCGACGTCTTTGAGCAAACCAAGTGCCTTTGACCGAGAAGCTCGAGCAGTGACAGAGCGACGTGTTGTTGGCTGAAGGTACGGGTTGAGAGCGACCGGGCGTCTATGGCATGGGAAGAGACCGGATCGGACTCGTCAAGTGTAGCACACCCAATTTGTGACGCAACAGGGTTAGATTGCCGTTCATAGGAGGTCAGTATTGTTTTGAGCATTCTCCACAGAGTCTGCTGTTCCATCGCCCAAGTGGTCCATCATCCGGACGACGGGACATTCGGGGTTCAGCCTGAATCATTGAACGCCACAACCTCCGAGATTGCCATTCAATCCTCAGCTAGCTTTGGAAAAACTTCGGAATGTCTGCCGAAGGCGAGCAGAAGATTCAGTCCGCATCAAATGGTACACTTCTTTTGGGCTTACAAATGGTCCCTCTAGAGTGATTCAGCGACATGTCTTGCGTATGGGTTTGCTGGTGAAGAATGTCGGACGGAGGACCCAAGTAAGCCGACATGCCTTGTCAAAAGTCAGCATGCGAGAACTGGCCGTATTTTCTCCTTCGACTTCATGGGCTTAGGGCAGCTATTCATCAAGTGGTGCTAATAGCGAACACAACCTGTCTGTGGATTTTATATGGCCGGGGATTGTGTAAACTGACCAAAGCATCCAGAACGTCATCACAGGCACAATTTTCTCATCTTCCGCCACTCGGGCAATCACCAGCAGTCTACGTGTTGCCTGGGACGGGGCCTCGGCCTCGATGCTGTCAGGGTAGTTCGATATCGTAACAGAAGCCTTAGACCCAGGAGGCATGGAGATCTGAAGAGAAACTAGCCCAACGTTCAGGGATCAGTGTAGTGCGGCGGTTCTGGTCATTTGATGGTGCGTTGGTGTAGAAAACCACCAGCAGGCGTCAGATTTGCAAAGACGAAACAAATCAACCCGGAGCGGGAGTCGGAAGATGGGACATGGAACCCAACCGCGGTTGCTATATTCGAGATGATTTGGACAGGCAGACGAAGACGCGTCTAACCTGGATACCATTGTACCGGCACTGGACCCACGACCTGCTTCTCCGTCTCGACGGGAAGGTAACAGTCATTGGAGGAAGCAAGAGGACGCGGAAAAGGGAACGGGGCTTGAACGATCTGGTTTTGATCAGCGGCAGGCTCAGAGTTTTAAAGAAGATATTCTCGCCACTTGTACTAGCTCCGAGTGAGTACCACAAGCCTACCGCTCCGGGGAGAACGTGAGGCGGGCTGTGGTGCGTGATGTCCAACTAGGATGAGGCAATGCCACTGGCGGCCGTGAGCGACTGAAGACCAATAAACCGTCGACATGTACCTCGGTGAAACCAAAAGCAATGCTCTTCCGGATGGTGCTGATCATTCGCCAATGCCACTGGTACAGCATGGAAAGCCGAATGTTGGAGGTCGCCCTCGATAACTTAGAGACGTGATGCTTCGCTCGATTTGTCGTTATGGACCCTGCGAGCGGGCATCTTCTCGTTGGTATGCATGCCACCGCGCTGGTACCTCATTGTCTGGGCATGTCAAGAATGTCGCTCAATCGTTCGCTTTGCCCGGGTACTGAGAGGCCTAGCCGCTGCTTTCGCGAAATGGTGCAAGAGGAACAGTCCCAACCGACAGATGTTGATGTTGATCTTCGCTTCAGATAGGAATGAACAGACAAGGAGGCAGTAGCTTGTAGATCGTTGAAATGCGGCATGGATTGTTGTGATCCTTCTGTTCGGCAGGGAGGAGAGGGCAGCATTCGTCGAATGATCTACATTGTCGGCCGAGATGCTGCGGCGCGTTAGATTGAATTCCAATCCAGGGGAAAGCGGGAGTAGAAGGCTCACCAAGAATGCTCGTCTCGACGCTGGCTCTGTTCTTTCAAAGCCATATTCCTTGGGAGGTAGACATGGGTGCCGGCTGTCGAGACGAGGTTCACAAGAACTTTGGAACGAGTGCAGGCAGTAGCGGTGATCAGCCGACCGTCGTGATTTTTGTTTTGTCCCTATTCCATGTCATCAACCTGACTGTCGTAGCTGACGGCTTGTCTTGTAGAAGTTCTGCGTAGGAATGATGATCCGCGGCGGTGCTGAGCTCGACATGGGTGGAAGGCGGCCGGTACGGGGCACGGCACAGGTGAGCATGCTGAAAGTTGGTGTTCCATAACATGGCTAAGTTTCGATTTTTGGTGGAAATGCGCTCAGGTGACGGCAGACTGAAGGAAAGGTCAGCTCCGAAGGGGATGGGCGTGGGGGACCAAAATTTTGAGTTGAAGACAAACTTGGGCAAAGGCAGACTTGGGCGACTGACCAGTTGCATGTGTTACTGAGGGCCTTCGGGCGTAAATTTTGTGGCAGGGAGGGGCATTGCGCCATACAACGTATTTTCAATACCTAGAAGGAGAAAAAAGGTGCTCGGTACCAAAGATCGGTTGACGGAAGGAAGCTTTTCTTCAATCATGTCAGAAGACTTGGTTTGCTTTGGGTAGGTAGCTGCATAGAGTGACGGGATGGAAGGTGGAAGGTAGTTGTTAGCTTCAGGGACCGCCTGCCGCTAAAATCGGCAGTTGGTCCGCGCCTGCGAAAGTTAAAGTGGGCCATTGTACACCCCACGGAGCACAACGGCCCACTTGTTTTCATCCAACTGCACCGGTGCAACAGCCAATCGTCTGGTGCTGTCCCCTGCAACGATAGCGAGTCTAAGGAATGACAGCGACACCTCCAGGTTCTCCCCAAGGTACGCAAGTCCACTGACTTCTCAGTGAGCGCGTCTGCCAGTGGACAAGGTGCCAATGGGGAACTGATGACATCGGGTTGGCTGTCGCTCGATGCAGTACCAGTAACTAAAACGATGATTGCCGGAGAGAGGGGTCCGCATGACATAGATGGCGCTGGCACGAGCAAGAGGGCCAATGGATATGGGAAGGTTCCAGTTGCAATGAAGAGATCGAGGCTGCAATTGACGCGGGATCCCACATCCTCGAGATTGTTGGCGGGCTGCTGAAATGAAGTGTTCAAGTGTGTTTGCAGACGCTTCTCATGATCTGCCCCTTGTGCGTTGGAACGGACGCCCGAGAGGCCGAGGGATGATTGGAACCCAGAGTACAAGATCGAATTGCAGGTGGAATGTGAGGGAGAAGCGCCGACGTACCTGTTGTTGAATATAAGGCGCGTTGTTGTCGTGCTATTCCCGTCTGGTGCTGCATGTCGAGGTTGAGTACCTGGAGGGCTGTGCTGGGATTTTTCCCAGCGGCGCGCTGCACGTGCACTAAAGTTACAGCGCTCTTAGCGGGTGGTGATGCTGGGGGTGGAGAATTCGTCGCGACAGGCCCGGCCAGCTGGTGCGACGTCGATTTTTTCTCTTTTCTTCGCAGGGCGGTTTAGGACAGGGATGTACGGCAGCCTGCAGGGACGACTGGCTCAAAACCCAGAATTTCCTTTTTAGGTTGTTGCATCTACCCCTCTACGTGCTGCTGAAATGGTGGCTTTTTATTGGCTG
>JAKMXA010000148.1:0-128615 GCA_025328625.1 Colletotrichum sp. SAR11_240 | reverse complement strand
TTACCCTAAACGTATCTCTACCGCTCTCCCTAACCCTAACCCTAACCCTAACCCTATATTATAACTCTTATTTATACTATAAACTACTTAGTAATTTATATTACTTAACTTTATTATTAAATTACTAAAGTTTTAAAAACCTCTTATAGAAGTATATTATAATAATATTCTTATTATTATAAACTAACTTATAAAGTATACTTACTTTATTCTATATAAAGAAGTAAGTAATACTAAAAGATATACCTATATATTTTTTAAATATATTATTACTAACTATAGAACACTTAAGGAAATTATATTAAATAGAGATAAGATCTTTACCTCTAATTTTTAGAAATTAATTATATTATATTTTAATATTAAATAGTTAATATTTACTATATTCTACTTATAAATTAATAGATAAATAGAATAAATTAACTAAACTTTTAAAACCTATCTCTATATTTATATTAATTATAACTAAGATAACTAAATAGTCCTACTACTAATAGTTTAATTTACTTATAATAGTATAGTAAGAGAAAGTACTAAAGAATCCCCCTTCTATTTTAACTATAGATTTAAGCTAATAGTATATAGAGAACCTTAACTAAGCTTAGATATAGTTAAAACTATTGCCTTAATATAATAGATTAAAGATATCTAAAATAATATATATAAAGAACTTAAATTTATATAGTAAAAAATAATAAAATTTAGTAATAAATAAAAGATTAAGAGATTAACCTTAAAAGAAAGAGATAGTACTTACTTTATATAGTAAAATATTAAAATAAAATAACTAAGTAATAAACTTAACTTTAAAAAACTTAAACCTTTTAAAATCTTATAAGTAATTTTACTAATTAATTATAAACTTAAACTTTTAGAAATTATAAAGTCTTATTTAGTATTTTATATCTTATTACTTAAATTAATATTATAAGGATTATATATAAATAACTTTATTATTATAAAAGATAATAAACTAAAGTTTAAAGTAGAGAATCTATTTAATTATTAATATAGAGATAATAAATAGGAATACTTTATTAAATAAAAAAACTATAGTTATAAAGATAATATATAGAAACTAAATAATAATCTACTTAATTATTAAGATAAAGTTAATAACTATATTAAGATATTTAAGTATATTAACTTTAAAGATAAACTAAAGCTACTTATAACCCCTAAAGAGTTTAAGAAGTATAAAGTAAACCTTATAAGGGAAAATAAATAAATATAATAAGAAATATAATAAGTATAAAGAGAAGCTAAAATATAAAAGATATAACTTCTATTTTTATAGTTATAATTAGAATACTTTTAGCTAATATAATAAGGAATACTATTTATTTAGTTAAGAATACTAAAATATAACTAAAACTTTTCTAATAAGAAGTTTAAAATATTAAGATTCTAATTAAGGATTAAATCTAAGTTTATTATACTAAAACTACTTATAGATTAAACCTCTAATATAAGAGATACTATTAGTTTCTCTTTAGTAACCTCTTAGCTCTTTTAAAATATTATTCTCTTCTACTTATATAAATAATCTAACTATATTATAGATTTATCTAACTTAGCCTATATAGTATATAAAGTAATAGCTTTCTTTTTTAGTACCTCTTTTTTAGCTACCTCTATATCTTCTAAATAAGTAGCTTTATTTAATAAGTAGTTAACTATAATAAGTTAATATTATTTATAAAATATAAAAAATATAAAGATATATAAATATAAATAATATCTATTACTATATTATAAGATTACTTTAAGTAAGTATACTTACTATAAACTTTACTACTTAGAAGTAGTTTATAATACTTCCCTATAAAATAATAATAAGAGTAAAATATATTAATAATAAAACTAAACTTAGTAATATATAGTATATAATTATAATAATAAAAAATAGAAGTAGAACTTAATTTTAATTTCTAAATATAACCTAATATAGTATTAATATTATAAATAAATTAGAAAGTATAATTAATAGATCTTTAACTTAAAACTAATAACCTATTTATACTAAGTTTTAAAAATAAAACTTTTAGAGAGGGGACTTAATATTATAACTTATAAATAAAGATAATAGCTAAATAACCTACTTAAGCGTTAAGTAGCTAAGATAATATATTTATACTATAAGATTATAAGAATAGTAAAGACTTACTTAATATAAAAAAACTATAGTTTAAGTTATATAATAATAAAATAAAAAAATAATTAGTAAAGTATAAAAAGAAACACTTAGTAATTAATTAGTAGGACTAACTAATTATAATTACTTTATATATCTAAGTAATTACCTTTAAGTAGATAAAAGATACTATTTAGAACTTATATATAGTATATCCTTAAACTTAGCTTATAGTTAAACTTCTATAACTCTTTAATAATTAACTTAGTATTTATCCTTAAGATACTTTTAGCTTACCTTTACTATAAATTACTTATTAAGTCTAAGACTAATCACCTTAATCTCTAAAAAACCTAATCTACTATTAGCTATAACTTATAACTTAAACTATAACCTAATATACTATTAGAACATATTAATCCCTAGCTTCTATTAGCAGACCCTACTGTTAGATAGCTAACTGTAACAGCAGCTAAGAAGCGCTAATTTAACCCCTGCAATCTAATAATTATAATACCCTCACTAAAGAAGTGCAGCTCTGCTTAACGTTTAGACCTTAGCCTGCTGACTTTATGCAGCTTGAGAGAGAGGACGTCGTTAGAGGGCTTAGCTAGTTCACGGGACAAGAAGCGGGAGGATCCGGCTCATGCACTCTAACGGTCTTGGCAAATCGGCGGGACCAATTTGATAGGAAAGCACCTTCCGCATTTAGGATCGCCCTAGAAGATGCTTGCGACATCATTGGAAGCCCTACGGCTTTCCGAAAGCCAAGAAAACTTTCGCAAATTGCAGACCTTGAGTGTTTTGTCATTGAAGGAGCCTCAAGTGCAGGAAAGTTCCGCGTGAGATGCGCGGATATTTCAGAACAGTGGCTTGCCCAAGACTGATTGAAGCTGTTTCGGCCAGGCAAGCAGGCTGTCGCGAAAGAAATCCGGATGCTCAATTGGTTCAGCGATTGAAGCTAGAGACATGTGGGAAGAGGGCCGTTCGATCCCAACGATTGGCGGCCTGTCGGGAGGGCTTCGCTCCGAGTCATCCTGCCCGCGCAACCCGTGAAGACTGCTGCAACCCTTCTTGAGGGATTTGAGCCAAGATGTTGGGAATATCGTATATCCAGAAGTCGCTGGAGCGACGATCCTCTTGGCGTGAACAAGAAAAGAGCATGCAATTGTGCAGCGAATCAAGGCAAGAACGAAACGAACGGGCGAGCGTATTTCCACCGACACAGCACGGGGGCGAGCTCGCAGATAAGCACTGGCCAGGCGCAAGATTGGTGCTTTATCACCCCAACGAGTCGGAAGAGTCTATTGCCGTTGAAAAGCTGGAACTCCGCCGCCGCATTGACGAACGGCGGCTCTTTCGGACGACTTGGGTGGCGGGCGGGTTAATAATTATCACCCTCTCGCCTCGCCTTCGGCTGGCCGGGATCGGAGCCACTGCAGCACGGGCCATTATGGATCTCCATCTGTCGGTAGATGGCCGAAGGGTGCGTGAATCCATCAACTAATGGCAATCTGTCAATCTCCAAACGTCAATGCCTGGACCGGAGCAGAGGGGATGTACGTGTGAGATATATACTGATTCTTATTCGCTGCCCCGGGCTGCAAGTTTGTCTCTCTCCATGGGGAAAATCATGAAGCGGATGCTCCACGGGGAAAAACGCATCCCCGGCCAGGGTAGCCGCCCCATTTGAGGCTCGGTGGAGCCTCAACTTTTTCAAGGAGACGCCCTGAATGCAGAGTGACGGATATGACGACGACCATCTTTCATGGACTGCAATAGTCTTGCAGACTGCGGCCACCAGAATCTGATCTGCTCAATCTGTTTTGCTGCATTGTCAACAATATGCCTCATGCTCCCCAGTCCTCCACTCCGCAAACCCCGAAGTGGTTGCTCCAGACTATGGGGCAATGAAGATTCGAGCTATGGGGTTGCTCCACCTGAGAGAAAATACTTAGTGATGACCGGAGCCTCGACCTGTTCACATTTTCTTTCCCTCCTCATCCTCGAGAAGTCCATTTCTCGACCATCACCCATTTCCGTCGCTTGACATTCCATACAGCTTTTGTGTCGCTGCTATGGGTATCCTCACCGTTGTTGAAGAGCGGCCAACGCCGCCGTCGGTTTACAACTGGCGCATCTATGTGCTCGCCATCATCGCGTCCTGTGGATCTTGCATGATCGGATACACCAGCGCATTTATTGGAACAACGGTAGCTCTCGACTCTTTCAAGGACGAGTTCGGACTCAACGACATTTCCAGCGCGGCAAGAAACCTTATCAGCGAGAACATCGTTTCTCTGTTCGTTGCAGGTGCTTTCTTTGGAGCCCTCCTCACGTACTGTCTCAGCTACTTTATCGGTCGCAAGTGGTGCTTAGCGATTGGCGCCACCACGTTTTCGCTCGGTGCTGGACTTACCTGCGGTGCTACTGGTAACACTGGCTTGGGAATCTTGTACGCTGGACGCGTTTTTTCTGGACTTGGAACTGGCGTCGCGTCGGTGAGTCCGCCTCAGATACCGCTCAGTATGAATGTCCAGTCGTTGACGATAAAATTTGCAGAACATCATCCCCATTTACATCTCCGAACTGTCGCCTCCTGCTATCCGTGGTCGTCTCGTTGGTCTTTACGAACTTGGGTGGCAGATTGGTGGTCTTGTAGGGTTTTGGATCAACGTAAGTAACGAACGAAGATTTTATATGAGAAAACGCCCCCCTAACGCATGGCGTAGTTCGGTGTCGAAGCCCACGTCCCTCCTGGCCGAACTCAATGGATCATACCCTTCGCCGTTCAACTTATTCCATCCGGTCTGCTGTTGGTTGGCTCTTGCTGGATTCGAGAGTCCCCGAGATGGCTCTTTCTTAAGGACTATCGCAAGCAGGCGATGGACAACCTCTGCTGGATTCGCCAATTGGAACCGAACGACATCTACATCCAGGAGGAGATTGCTGCTATTGACAAGATCTATGAGCTTCAAAAGTCCACTGTGGGACTTGGCTTCTGGCAGCCTTTCCAGGCACTTGGTCAACGCCCTAACCTTCAGTGGAGACTGTTTTTGGGTTGTATGCTCTTCTTCTGGCAGAATGGATCCGGAATCAATGCGATCAACTACTATTCTCCCACCATCTTCTCAGTAAGTCTTGTCTCTTGGCCATTTTCTGGGAGGTTGCGTTGTTGCTGACTGTCGTTCGCCAGAGCATTGGCATTGATTCGAATACTGTGAACTTAATGACGGGCATTTTCGGTGTCATCAAGGCTGTCATGACCTTCGTCTGGCTGTTGTTCCTGGTTGATCAGCTTGGAAGACGTAAGCTTCTACTGATTGGTGCCATCACCGGCTCCATCTGCATGTGGGTTATTGGCGCGTATGTCTGCGTCGTTGAGCCGACGAAGAACCCTCAGGATCATTTGACCGGCAGTGGCTATGCTGCTATCGTCTTCTTTTACCTCTGGACTGCAGTCTATACCCCGACATGGAACGGCACCCCTTGGGTCATCAATTCCGTGAGTCAACCCTTCCAGAGTCTCTCAATCATTGGCTAACATTCTATACAGGAATTCTTCGACCCCAATTTTCGTTCTTTGGCAGGCGGCGCCACCACGGCAAGCAATTGGCTGTTCAACTTTCTCGTATCGAGGTTCACGGAGCAGATGTTTGCGGCTATGGGCTATGGCGTTTATTTCTTCTTCGCCTCGCTCTCCTTCTTGGCATTTTTCTTCGCCTTTTTCCTCATTCCAGAGACCAGTGGCGTTCCGCTTGAGAAGGTTGACCGCCTCTTCGAGATCAAGCCTGTATGGAAGGCGAACGAGACATTGATGGCTCAGTTGAGAGAAGAGGAGGTGCAGTTCCGCACAGATGCCAAGGGCGAGGCTACGCACAAGGAGGTTGCTAACGGCAACAAGTCTGAGTCTGACTCAGCTTAGGTCCTGATGAACGCGCACAGTAAATAGAAGCCAATGATTTTGGAAACGCGGAATTCAAAATAAATTAATAGTCGGTATTCGAATGAAACGAACATATACATTACGTTGAATTCAGTGTACGTTAATGACACCTGAAGCTTTTCGAAAGTCTTGGCATAAGATTTGCATTTCGTCACCTGTCCTGGTGACTTCCCACTTTTTGCATCACATCCTTTGCTCAAGCCCGTCCTAGGTTGATTGAATCCTGTGAAAACTATTTACCATTGGTCAGGCTGATTGAAATCCCGGTGGAGCATAATTTGCATACGTCAATGTTTTGACTGGCTTGTGGTGCTTACGTGGCGATGCCGTCAGTCCAATCTGGTCACTTTGTCTTGATGCAGTATACTCAAAGGTAATTCATTTAGCACCTGCTTTCAGACGTATCAGACTCCGGGAAACTCCTCGCGGCGGAATTTAGGAGGCAATTGGTTTCTTATCTCGTTTGCCATGTTTAACTACCTAGTAAACTATTTGGCGTTGCGCGTGAACTGTAACTTGCTGGGCGACTAACGCGTGATGAAGGCAACACCGTCGGCAGGCGTAATCTTTGAATAGGTGTTCCGACAGGCTGCATGCAACTTCGTATGTTTGATTCAACGCCAACAGAATAGCTCTCTACCGAATTGGCTCCATCAAAACTATGAGAGGCAGCTTCTCCCAGAGAATGTACGTCTTCTGCTTCGTCCAGTTCGTGCTTTCGGGGCAAAGAGTTAAATTAAAATGCCACAATATCCTCGCCAAGATGTACCGCATTTCATGCCAAGCCAGACTATCATGTATCAGTACTTTGATTGAGCAGCGGCACTTGTACATAGCTGTCAATTGCAAGGGACTTACTTCATTCCGATACAGTTCCGGGGCCCAAGAGAAAAGGGCTGCACGACATCTTTGGTGTTTGGCTCAAACTCTGGTCCAGGCAGCCATCTCTCTGGAACGAAAGCCCCAGGGTCTTTGAAATTACGCGAGGAGTGATTGGCGGCAAATTGAGGCACAGATACACGAGTCTGCAAGTTGTAATTAGCGTGATAAACACGGAAGCAAGGTTGTGTTCTGCTCACCCTCGCCGGGACCCAATGTCCAGCAACGGTGCCACCGCCTTCGGGAACCTCCCGCCAAACCCCAACTGGTACAGGAGGATACCACCTGAGTGCCTCATTAAGTACGGCTGTCAGATAGGTCATTTTGGAAAGCCTCTGAATCGTCAACTCTTTCTTCGACTCAAATCTCTGTAACTAGACGAGCAAGCTTGTTTGGATTCTTGAGAAGTAAATACGTGACGCCGCTCAGGATGGTTGCTGTAGTCTCGGATCCTGCCACCATGAACAAAGACGAGTTTGTGTACATGTCGCCTTTGGTGATCTGTCTGCTGCCAGGTTGGCTTAAAACCAAGTTCCAAATGTCTGCATCCTCCTTTGTTGTTTTGATGCGGCGATCCACACGTTCAATGGCGTGTGCGAAGTGCAGCTCCGAGGCTTTCTTGAGGTGGTGAGGTGTAGCCATTTGAACCAAATTACCGAGCCATGGCCATTCACGGCCAATCTGGGCAATCGCGTTGGCCTTGAGATTTCCCAAGATGTTACCGGCCCATTCCGAATAGCTCGAGCTAGCTAAAAGCCCAAGTGGTTCGCCGAAGGCTAACTCGGCCATGATGTCGAATGTTGTGAGATTGTACAACTTGACCATATCGAACATCGTTTGTGGGTTCGTTTTGATGTCTCTCAAGATAATCTCAATTAGCTGGTCGACATAGTTCGAGATGAACGGGCTTTGCGCTTGAAGGCTTCTTTCGGAAAATGCAGGCGATAATACTTTTCGAAGCTGACTGTGCTCGGCGTCGGGTATCGTTGTCAATAGATTTCGGTGTCCATTTGGATCCGGTCCGTACACAAGTCTGTCTTTTGGAAAGCTCCTCTTCCCGCCAGTCTTATGGGAGTATATGTCTTTCCACGCCTGGCCATCGATAAAGCTCAACCTGGTAGCTCCCACGCGAACCACGCTCCCATATGTGTTGTGCAGAGAAACGAGCCATGGAACCATGTCTCCACTTGTCTGTATTGCCATGAATGGTATGTCGGAGCAAGCAGCGTATTTGGGCCCCGGGAAATGTGCAAGTGGGTGGAAAACCGCGTTGTACGTGACATATAACATTCCAAGTCCTACAAGCTGCATTACAGAAGATTGCCGTGAGCAAGTATGATAGCGATATGTCTCAGCAGGCACATACCAAAAAGGTGATGAAAATGACTATTTCTCTTGAAGGCAGTTGAAACACGTTGTGATGGAGGGAGCTTGTGAGAGTTTGCCACGCACTCCCTCCAACGTTGTTTGTGTCTAATGACATCATGCTCCTGGAAAAATATGTTGTTGAATGCCGGGTTCTCGTTTGAGTAAGATATGTGACGTGTCTTTGGGGAATCTGTGAGTCATGGAGGTCTGTATGTGGATGAAGAGCGTGAGTTGTGCAGAGGTTTTCAGTGATCTAAGGCGCGTTGAGATGAGAGAACTTTTTCAATCGGAGTTCCCGTCATCTGAATGGAAGATAGGAGCGGACAAGAAATTTGAACGCACCGAGCCGGGATCACGGGTTCAACTTGAACTCCCCGAATGAGAAGACTCCCCGACAGGCAAGATAGTAGACAGGCAGCTGTTTGTGGAAACCAAAGTTTAGCTTAGGGATCTAAACAGGACGCTTTGTTGTCGATCAATTGGCTGCAAACAAGCCTTCTCAAGGAAGGGGGTGACTCGCAGGTATCACCTATCAGCTGATAGGTTTCCCGCGGGACTAGACAGGGATCAGGGAGCTGTTATGAGAGCCATCGTTTGGAGCATTTGAAAATGAATTGCATCATACTTCGTAGGAATCTGTGCCCTTTGCTAATATTATGGCGTTTTTGCAGGTTCTAGGTCTTTGCCGTGTGATCTGCTTTGAGGCTCAGTTATGGGAGTTAAGAATGCCCAATTCGAGGTGATTGTGTCCATAAACGGCAGCTCCCCGTCTTCAACATCAGTAGCAACCCCGTTGTCAACCCCTAGCGGGTACGCCCATGCCTGAGGTTCAGAGGGCGCTGCGATTTCAGAGTTTGTAACGATGAATGAGAAGTCCTCATTTCCGATGTTATCATTCAATCGAGTTTGTGCTCGCAGCTCAACGATGTACTCGGGGTCTTCGCAAGATAACCCGGAGGTGGAGTGAAAATCTCGTCTTTTCGCCCACGCCGTCAGCACAGCCTGACCGAGAACTAAGCAAGATCTTTCGGAGGCCTCCAAAAGTCCAGGGCGAAATCGGTAAATAGTCGCAATGTTTTCCCATGCTCGGTCCCCCATATAGTGATCAACTCTCTGCCCGAGAAGTACAACCACGTAAAGCAGGATGTCATACTGGAAGTTAAAATCCGCGAACCAACTAAACCCATTGCCCTGCGAGTGCTCATATAGAGATGCGATATGCTCCAGGAATGCGGCAGCCCCCAGGAATGCACCCTCCGCCACATGAAGACCCTCGGCTTCTGGTCTGGATCTGTCGCTAAGCCCCCTCATCAACTGGCCTTTCTGCACAATGAGCCCTGCTCCTAAAGCTTGAGCAAGAACATGAGCTTGCCCCGCGTGTGCATTACATCAATACTCCAGAATGTGTTGCAAGCCTTCTTCAAGAATATCGAACTGGGTAAGATAGTAGCTCATTTGTTGATCCCTCGAATTGACAAAAAGAGGGGGATGAACAGCCAGACTGTTGAGCTCTGCGGCCATTTTGACGGGCTCTAGGCCCGGCGTGTCCACAAGAAACTTCGTCAACTTATTTCTGATCAGGCAAATTACCATCTCTGATGAGCCATCGCCATCCAAAGTCGGCAGAGTTGCTGTCGGGAAGATATCAGCATCATTCAAGTTACTTGGCTCTTGAACATCCCAACCTCGCGGAAGCAAGGAATGCCCAAAGCCAGAGAAAAGCGCAAACTTCGAATCAAGTGACACAAGTTGCCACCATATCCTTCGCCGCATCTCGGTTTCAAAGGGCCCAAGACCAAGAGCGCGCCCATCTCGATGAAGACCCATTTTCTGAGCGATCCGAATGACAGTGCCACTTAGAACCCATGAACTATGGCGATCGTCTTTCGCCTGCAAAGAGTACTGCTCCACCTGTCAACGAACGAAATCTAAGTGCAGGACGGAGCATACCATGTACAGGCAAAGCGTTTGCAACACTGCCAAATCGTCTGTTCGCATGAAGTCCAGGCGTCGAAGAGCTTGCTGCGTGGCTTCAGAAAAGGTCACTGTGGCTGATTCTTTGGATATTCCCAAAGACTTGTCGCATTCGTCCTCAGTCATTGAAATTACTGCCATCAGGAAGATGGAAAGCATGAGCGACGTGATGTTGGATGATAGACCACGAGGGCCGTTGGTGGCCTCGACGACAAAAGGCTGAAGGCTTGGCACATGAATCACCTTTGTGAATGGATTCACACGGTCTAGAAAGGTCTGCCAAAGCTTGAACACAACGGCCGGACTTGGCCAAGCATGTGCTGTGCTTATGCCAATGTTTTCTCCGTCAAGAATGAGATCAGAGTTTGACATCGAGGGCTTGGAATACAGGGCATTGGTGCACTCTTTTTCGTCCAAGTTTATCAAGTCATGCATCGCTCGTAGCTATTTCATCGACTTCAGTAATCATGCACCTTGATGTCAACCGAGACCTTCTTACCTCATCATTCACCATACCTATCAGGTAGTTATCCATGAATGTGACTTTTCCATTTGGATTCTCTACCAACTTTCCATCCGTAGTCCATTTGGATACATGTGATAGCTTCGTCGGAGTGTGGGAGGGTGCACTTTGAGGCGTGCCGTTTTCTCTTGCAAAATCATTACGACGATCATTAGAATTGTTCAAAAGCTCTTCACATCGTGCTAAGCGGGCTTTAAGAGCTTGGTTGTACGGTCTCCTCCCTCGAGCAGGAGCTGGTGTCCCTGGGACACACGGAGTGGACGACTGCAATATTTAGTTAATGCATATCCTTATTCTGAGACGAGTTGTTGGATTGGTACTCATCCATACTTTGATGCAATTGTTGCATGGAAGATCTCGGTTGCATTTGATCTTTCGTCTTTGACAGGTCACACATGCAATGAGGCGTATGCCTGTGTTCGTTCGGTAGTCGTCGGGGGAAAACGACTCCGATTCCGAAGGCCCCGATGGGAATGAAGCCATATCAGTAGTACTTAACGTCAGGCCTTTGCTCGAGACTTGTGCTTACGTCAATCAAACAGAGCAATGAGGCAGGATTGATGCATGACAAGGTAAAAGGTACTCCATTCTAGGTCGCAAAAAATGAATGTTGATCGGTTCTGAACGTGCGATTGTCCGAAATGGAGCATATATGGGTTTCGGGATCGAAAGTTTCTCCGATGCTCCGCGAATAATTCTCCCGACACCGAATGGATCATCCGACACCCAGCGCCAGACGATGCACTGCAGGCGGGAAAACTGAGGCCTTCCGAGGCTTGGACTATGTCCGACTTTGGCGGCAATAACATTTTTCATCTGAACTGCACCTGAGACACCGTGTGGTATTGCAGATAAAAGAGCATATGGAATCTGCACTACAAGAGACTCTTTCTTCCCTTCGAACTTTACTGCTTCGCAGTTGGCCGCCTGGAGACCCACCTTGTTGACTGTCGTATTACTCTCACGGGAAATCATTCGAGGGCCAGGATGGCCCACTACAAGAGACTTCACGATTGTCAAGTTGCACGTAAGTCTGTGCAGACCTGTACGAATTGACTCATAGATGTATAACGGTGTCTTGATGTCGAAAAGCAGAGGAACGGAGAAAAGGGAAGCTAACGAACACTTGGCAGGCTCCAAAGTATATCCCAGGCGCGATCCTCTAGGTCAAGGATATCAGACGAGCTTCCCCATAATCCGAAAGGAGCTAGACTCCTGTCCAGTGGCAGAGAAAGCCAGTCCCCCGATGGGAAGCAAAGATCATTGGTTATTGTACCACTGAGGGCTCCCACCTCGCCATCGTTCCACTCTACAAATGATGGAAACGATGACAAGTCTCTTGGATTGGTACAGGGGGCCATTCCTTGATGAAACCTTATGACGTATGCCTCTAGAAGCGATCCATACCTCAAGGCAATATGCATATCGTCCAACGTACCAGTCTTAAAGACACTTATGCTCCTTTCCAGAACGGCTAGTGATGCCTGCAGTTCTGTTACCCTTGTCCCCAAGCTAAGTGCCTTCAGTAAAAGTATTGAAGCGGTGATGACGCGCAAAAATATGCGTACAGGGCAAAACCGTAGCGTTCCAGATTCATAAAACCTGTTCATAGAGGTAAGGGTTTCGCATGAACCATCAATGACTTCTTTAATGAGCTCGGATTCAACAGCATTGACAGGCATATTTAAAATGGCTGCGTTTGCCTGTGCTGATGCCGGCCTAACGCCGCCTAATGCACGGTCGATGACCCCTTGGATCCCCAGAGAATTCATGAAGATGCGTGTGTAATTGTACTCAATCAAGAGCTCTTCTTGATAGTGTGCTGGAAGAACTGAGTTTCAATTGGTCAGGCCAGGTAAGGTAGAACTGAGGAGTGGCACAGCGAACTTACTAGCTGGTTCTATGTATGTATACTTCCAAGTACGGAGTTGATGCCTGAAGCGACGCACGATCGTTGTATAGCGACCATTCCTGAGTGGTTCTCTTGTTCCCATTGGTGATGGAAACAACATGTCATTCACTGTTCGCGATATATTTGTCAAATCTAGCCAAGACGACAAAATGCTGGAATCATCGCCAAGACGATGTTGTTAAGAGAGCACGGGGGTATATTCCGCCGGTATCATCGAAGTGCAGCCGAGTCGGTTTGAGTGTTCTTCTACCAGAATGTAAAGCAGTTGGCAGAGAGATTCCGGGCGTAGCCCAAAATCAGTGGGGGTTGTAGTAGCGTGTTCCGGCTCGCTCATGTTGAATAACCCCAACTCTAGAGACAGGGACTGTGCGCAACCAAGAAGCATCCAGGACATGCGGTCTGATGTTTTAGCGGGAGCAACAATATCCCGGAACCATTTCACATTGATCTCGTCCGTTTTGTCCGCTCGGTTACTGTGTTCGGTGTCTCTTGGGTCGTCTTCAGTCAGCAGCAATGACGAGTCCCATCCATCGGCACCTGGTGGAAAGTGTATAGCTCGTGAGTGCCACTCTACCATCAGAAGCAATGCCTCAATGGAGCCTATTGTACGAGTCTTGGCCTTTGATCGTTTTTCCTGGCCGAATATTATCCTCAGGATGAGGTGTTGGCAATGCTCCCACAGTCTTTGGTGGATCAAAGTGCTTCTTGCAATTCCACCTGTTCCTGGAAGCACATTGTATCTTGAAGAAATCAAGAGTATCACGCAGCAAAGAAGTGGCTCCTGAGTAATTAGGTTAAAGTGCGCGTCATGGCTCGGGTTGAAGTTTCTCGAGACTAGCGACAGTGGCGCCAAATGTTTGAAGAATCTCCACCGTGATCAGTTCGTGCTGCCAAATCATGTCATAGGGGCCTTACAGGTCCATGTAAGTAACCGCTTCTTCAGATGAAAACCATCCCATTTTCGTAAAACGGAATGCATTCCACATTCTGAGCGTCTTGGGAGATGGCACCGGAAGTTTGCTAGCCTTTGCTGCTACAGAAGGTGCTTTTTTCGGGGTGGATCGATCGATCACTGTCTGCGGGGCTGTATTAATAGTGGAAAGTTCGGCCGGCGAGTCCCCGTTCCTATTTTCAAGAGCAGCTTGAAACAGTAACTTCAGTGCATCGTTCCCATTGGAGACAAGCGTTCTCATCAATGTTCCGTTCAAGTCTCCAGTAACATCGTCTTCTCTTTGCTCGTTATCATTGTCAAGTCCAACTGCGTCAGGTCGAAGAACTTCAAACATTGACTGGGAATTGTCCGACTCTCCATCTGCTGGCGACGTTGTCTGGTACAGGCCAGTTGCCGCTGGCGACACCATTGGCAGTTGGTTCACTGACCACTTCTGAGGCAGCTTGAGAACCGCCATCCTTCATGTCGAGGTGGGCGGAATGGGGTAATTCTTCATACATTATCAGTGTGGTTCTCGTGATGTTCGACAATGCCAGAAAAGAATTTACCTTTGTCTTTCGTTGTGCTTGATCCAAGTTCACATGGAATCCGAATTTCATCATCGGCACGACTGGAATGATGGGACCTCTCCGCAGGAAAGACGCATTCCCTTAGTTCTCTTTTGCATCGCAAACAAGATTTCCCAGGCCCGTCAGTGATGCAGCGAATTTCCTTCTTGCGGCAAAGTTTGCACGCCTTGTAAGTACGGCGGAAGTTTCGAATCGGCCTTTCGTTCTCGGCGGGAGGGACGGATACCATAGCCTGTAATGAGCCGTCAATGATGGAGATGGATCTTGCTTGTTGGGTGTGATGTCGATGAAAGCGAGAATCCGGGGATGGAAAGTGACGGCAAGACTGATTACACCGAGATCGTGCCGGGTTTGTGTACGCGCCGTGACTTTCCGGTGGCATGGCCGGAAAGCCACGGAGAGCAGTGGAGAAATGTCCCGCGGTGGACAACTTGGTTAGTCTATGTTCATGGCCCGCGCCATTCCCGGGGTTAGAAACACAATTTTAGAGGATATGATTGGTTGTCTCAGCCATTTGCGGGGCTCGCACCGCCCGATTGCCGTTAAGATCCATATCGAGATCCATGCTCATGTGTCAATTTACACCTTAATAAGCCAGCTCGGCTTTGGCGATCAAATCTTGAGTATTTGGGGATTGCTTATTGGCAAGTGCTCGATTGTTGAAAACGGCCTCCTAATCGGGAATGACGCAACTTCCACTAATGCCATCGGATCTACGAGATAGACAGCCCTTGCAGCACCAGCTAGCCCAGCTACCCAACCACATACGAAGGCAGCCACTCGTACTCTCAAGTTAGGTAACGAAAGCTGCGATGCTTGTCCCCAACCTCTGTCACATCGATCACAGTGTTTTCGTCCACTGGACCGAATTCAAGGTCCCTCTTGTGATTCTCATATTCCAAAGCGAAATGCAACCCTATAGCCGCAATGCCTGTAATGCCCGTCAACCCGCAACCAATTGCTGTTCCTTTGGTGTAGAACGGGCTTCCAACAGGTTAGCTTTATGACACTCACGCGCAACATAACCTTGAAAGAGCTACTGACCCATCAGAAGTCGGAAAGACCACACTGCTCATGAATGAAGAACATTGCCCAAGTGTTGCTAGGATTGCGAGGCCTGCGCCCTTTTTTGAGTCACCGCCCTGGTTGTTCAACAACCATGTGATATTGATGCACATGGCGGGGAAAACTCCACAAGAGGCGAGAAATACACCGGTGTATCGTGCCGCAATTTTTGATTCATCTCGAATTAGGACCAGAATGAGATAGCCGGCAGTAGCCATGACGCTACCACCACTGACGATAAATCCACGCATGCCGTAACGGTCGCTAGTCCAGGCTGCTGCAACACAACAAACAAAGGCTGCCAAATACGGCGGAGCTGTCAGACCTTGCGCTGTGACAGACGAATAGCCCATATCGCGGACAATAGTTGGGAGAAAGTTTGACAATGCAGCAAATGAGTAGTTGTTGCAAAAGTGAATCAGCGTATGCACGTAGTTTTGGTAATCAGTCATTCCTGCAAACACTTGGTTCCATCTGATGGCAGACTTTTTTGTGTTGTCTCGTTGTTGCAGTCTCTCTACAGCGAAGGTTTTGTCCGCTTCCGACAAGAAATTTGCTGAACCAGGTGAGTCGGCCAGATAGAACCAAGTGACTGTACCGAAGGCAATCGTTGGCGCTCCCTCTGGTTTCGTTAATAGGTCAGTATTCTTATTGTTAGGATGTAAACTTGCCGATAATGAATAGATATCGCCAAGGCTCCAGAGACCCGCGAATCTGTGTGATTCCAAAGGCAAGGGCAGACGCGAAGCAATTCGCCAGGGGCGACATTCCAATCAGGAGAGATACTCTGAATCCCAGTTCGCGCCGCTTGTAAAACATGGACAGAAAGTACGGGGCGCCGGCGCCGAAAGCTGCCTCAAACAGGTCGAGAAAAGCACGCGAGGCTGCCAGAGACCCAAGATTATGCGCAGCACCTGAAGACATTGCCGCAGTGCCCCAGCTAATATTTTCATAGGCGTCAGCGATATTCCACAATGATTGAAAAGATGTTGAGGGGCAACCCACAGAATGCGTAGCACTGCCACGTACTTGCTGGCAGGGAGTATTTTCCAGAGGAGATTGGTCCATTCAAACACGACGTAGGCGATATAAAATGAGTTTAGAACCCAAGCCCACTCAGAATCAGAAAGCTTTAAGTCAGATTTGGCTCCGGCGGCTTTTGCGTTACCGATGTTGCCACGGTCAAGGTAGGAGAGGATGTAAAGGCCGCACACAATTGGAAGGAGATGTCGGTCAAACTAAGAACTCCAGTCAGATTATTTCGGTCTGCGGTGTATCGGGTCAACGTACTGATCTTCGAATTCGAATGTCGGTCTGCTCCGATATTGCTGCGTGATCTTGCACGGCTGGCATGTCAACATCCTCGACTTGCTTCGCCTTGGCTGATAATTTATCCTCAGATACGGCTTGCGCCATCGCTTGCCGTCAGACGCAGACTCTAACTGTTCTTAGTAAAGTAATGCAAGGTACACAAAATGAACTGGCTCTTGTAAAGCCTGCGAGAGGAGAAATGATAATAGGCCATGCAAATATGTTCTATTCCACAAGGAAAGCCACTGCTTTATATGTGTATGATATCCGCACTTCTCCGATCGCAACTTCGATCTGCAGCTCCCTCACTCAATGCAAGTGAGTGCGGGGAATAGACTTATCAAGTGGAGGCTAGGGGAACATTTACCCCAGATTCTCTGATTGATCTACACCAACCCTGGTCGCACGTTTCCTTGAAGTCAACCGTGTGTCCTAGCTTATCCGTTCCTTTCCGTTTAGTGTTCCGGATAGTCAAGGAACACAAACAACATCTCAAAGCCTTACGTATCGTTCATGGTAGTTATAAATGAACACGTAGGTTTTCGAAAATGGACCGAACTTGGTTTCTAATAAAGCAAACGATTCACAATCCCAAAGACATACGCAAGAAAAGCAACTCAACCGCATCTCCTTTATCATGTCGAAATCAATTGTCAACAGCATTCCCTACCCCTTCAAATTCAACCCTCCGGTCGTGGAGAAGAAGGGAAAACCAGGGCAGACGGAGAACCTGACTACAACGCTTGTGAATGTTCGAGGGAAGATACCCTCAATCCAGGCTTCTCGCTTGCGGACAATGATGCTAGAAGCACACAACGATTCCAACAGAAATCTGGCCCATGCGTGCACTTACGATGGTCTCTCATCTCGCCTAGTCGAAGAGGCAGGCTTTCCCATGGTCTTCTTGGCTGGTTATGCGGTTGCCAGCGCCTACGGGCTTCCCGACACCGGTTACATTGCCATGTCGGAAATGTGCGACAAGATTGGAGAGGCTGTGCGTCAGGTCTCTGTGCCAGTAATGGCTCATGGTGATACTGGCTACGGAAGTCCGCTGAACGTCAGGCGAACAGTCGAGAGCTTTGCTGAGGCTGGAGCTGCCGGCGTGATGATTGAAGACTAGACTTGGCCTAAGCGTACGATATGCTCACCATTTCTTGTGGCCCCCTTCTCACTTTGACACCAACAGGTTGCGGCCATACGAAGGGCAAGTCCGTTGTGTCACGAGGCGAGGCGTACGCTCGAATTCAGGCGGCATGTGATGCCCGGGATCAGGGCAAAGATATTTTCGTTCTTGCCCGAACCGATGCTTTAGTCGTTGGATGGGATGAGGCATTGACACGAGCCAAAGAGTTCAAGAGAATTGGAGTCGATGCCGTCTTCGTCGAGGCCCTACCCGACCGAGACGCTATGCGCAAGTGCGTTGAAACACTGCAACTCCCTACGTTTGCAAACAGTAAGTGAACCACACTTTGTATCAAGATGCAGGATCTCTAATGTGAAGCAGTAATTGAAGGTGGAAAGACTGAAAATATGTCAGCAAAAGATCTGGCTGAACTCGGGTTTTGTGCCGTGGCATATCCTTGGACCCTCGTCGCTGCGAAGTTGAAAAGTGTGCGTGAGACGCTCGAAAGCTTGAAAGGAAGCATGACAGTCGGTGCACCACCTATGATTCTGTCTTTTGACGAAGTCTGTGAGGGTGTAGGTTTCAAGAAATACTGGGAACTGGAAGATCGGTATAAATATGATGACGATGGGCCGATCAACGTCAACGTATCTTCGCCCTGAGGGAGAGCGAGAGTCAAGCTTTCATTGGTGACAAGGACGAGTGCAGAGTACAATTTGACAGTGATATTCTTGTTCAATTGACCTCTTTGTCGTAACGCTTTGCAGTCATTGAATCTATCACCGTTCCGGCGCTTTGAAACCCACCAGTGCTAAAAGCGCGATTGCCTCTACAAGGCTCGTCCAGAAACATGCTCCTAATTCGGAAAGGTCGACAGGATATCGAACCTGGGGCCACAGCACCGCAGCACATGCTAAGACATGTGGGTGACGCTGGCCTTCTCCCCCTCCTTTTTTCCGTTCGCATCTATGACGACCGGACCAGCTGCGAGATCCTCCGCCTTTGGGTACGCAACCTTATGCACGGTGTACCAAGGTCGATGGAACAGGCTTTCCATGGACTCTAGAGATCTTCCAGAGGTTTCCGGCATGGCAAGATATACGTAGACAAGGGAAACAGAGCAGATGACCGCAAAGAATATAAAGGCACCATAGCGCTCGGTAGCGGCCAGAAGTGATGGCATAGCTCGCGAGCAGCCAAAGTAAAAGGCCCAGTGAAAGGCCATGAGAACAGATACGCACAGAGATCTAATACGGATCGGAAAGACTTCTGCACTGACGAGGTAAGGGATGGAAAACCATCCTATAGACCACGCGATGGCATGCAAGTAGATTGCCGCGATGGCAGCTTCGCTTGCTCGCCTGGCTGCTGGGTCTGCAGAAATGTCTCCTGGGTCTCGCCCATTAGTCACTCTGAGATAGACACCCACAAAAAGAAGGGTCGTGATCTGGAGACATATTCCAGTAAGAAGGGACCGCCTCCTGCCGATGAAATCGATGACGAATACTGAAAAGACCAAAACTGAGACGAATTTGAGAATCGCATAGACTCCAGTAGCAAGAAGACGACCTTTCTCGCCTTGGATGCCTAAATATCCAAAAATAGACGGGCTATATTGAGTACTGGATTTCGTAATGGGTCAGGACTGGCGTATGTTCTTGGGGTCGTTATACTCACATTGCGTTTGCTCCGCTCCATTGGGAAAACAAATGCGCCAGGAACATTAAGATGAATCGTCGTCTATTCGGAATGTCGGTCCACGTCTCCTTTGCTAAATCAAGTATCGAAGCGCCTGATACAATCTCCAATTCGTGATTCAGTTGGGCCTCCATTGCTCGGAATTCGTCTTGCACATAGGGATGATCGGCTGGAAGTTGTCGAAAGTCACAAAGGACCTTGAGAGCTTCTGTTGATTTTCCACGAGACAGCAGAAAACGGGCAGACTCGGGTGTGAAGAATGTTCCCAGACCCCACATTATCGCAGGCGCGGTCTGGAGGGCGGTTGGCAGCTGCCATTGGATTTGGGAACCTGAATAGTGTTTCGTGATGCCGTAGTTGAAAAAGAAGCCGAACACAACTCCGAGCTGCTGACAGCAAGTGTATTGAAGAGTCAAGAGACCGCGTATCGACCGAGGGGCAATCTACTCTATCGATCAGTTTGCGAAACAAGGTGCCTTGAGATAGCTCGCGTCCCTACCTCGGAAATGTACACGGGAGGCAGCACCGTTGTAGCACCTATTCCTACACCAGAGATGATTCTCGAGAGATATAGACCCGTCATATTTCCACTAGAGAATGTTTGCCCCAAGATTCCGGCAATGTATATCAATGTGAAGATTTGCATTGTTAGCCGACGGCCCAATTTCTCAGTAAGGCTTACGCAGGCCAAACAACCAAGGACAGCACCAGCCGTCGCGATAGCCACAATCCAGCCTTTTGTATTCGAATACTCGCTTTCAGATTGATCACCTATCCCAAATCGAGTTTTGAAGACGGACATCGTGACCAGAGATGCGATATTGCCTGTGGCGAGAGGCTCATTAGCTGGATGCATGCGTTGGGTGACACCGATGTATTTTCGGTACACACCTTCGTCGAATCCTTTCGCGACCCCTGAGAAGCTCCATATCCAGGTGCAGAGAAACAAGTATCGATTAAATATCTCTCTGGGGCTGTTTCGTACAGCAGCAGTTGTGGCACTGATGGGAGACATTTTGAGCAGATTGCTGAGTTACACTAGGTGAGAAATACTGGTAAACCAGAGCTTGGTTTTTAACATTAGTGATGAGAACAATCGCTTCCTGATATCTTTGTCCACCTTTGTCATGATTTCACAACCTTCCCCGGACCCCGCGAGCTGCTGCGTCCCGGATTCCGGGGATACTACGCGGAAATCCTAGACAGCTCACTATTCAGGGGGTATGATTCGGAATTGCGCCGAAGGTCAGGCCCGGGTCCTGTCCGACGACACTAAGTACCGGAGGATTTCCGTCCCTGACGATCCCACATACTTAGCGAGGATCTTATGAGAGAACTTGTCCGTGAAATCTTGATTATATGTGATTTCGGATTGGCTCCTTGACGAAATCTTTAAAACTTTGATTGCGCCTGCTGCCAGTTGCCAGTTGGACAACATCGCATGAACATTCACATACGTTTCTCGCAATGAACTTCTATCCCGTGCCCCCGATCATACAGGCCGAACTTTACGTTCGAATTCCAGACGATATGCGTTGCCTTGGAAAAGACACCGAGTGGCGCGGTGGCTTTGCGCGACAATTCCAACATATTTTTCTCGAGGGACCAGTCGTCGATAATCTTGGCAACCTTTATATTGTGGATGTTCCCTACGGTCGAATCCTAAGGATTGACCCGGCGAAGACCATTACCGTTGTCGCGACATGGGACGGTGAACCCAATGGGCTTGCTGCAACTCATGACGGTCACTTGGTCATTGCAGACTACAAGCAGGTACGCAGAATTCACCGCGCCGATTCGCAATATCTTAGCCTTACCGAGTTGATCGTGTTCAGGGAATCCTCTCCTTCGATCCATCCAATCAGAAGATCAAACCACTGATCACCCGGCGTCATCTCGAGCGATTCAAGGGCCCAAATGACTTGATTGTTGATTCTCAAGGAAGTATTTACTTCACTGACCAAGGCCAAACCGGTATGACAGATCCAACTGGCAAAGTGTACAGGTTGTTGGCTGGCGGAAAGCTGGAGACAATAGTTGAGAACGGCGTGTCCCCAAATGGACTCGTTCTCTCGCCCGACGAAAAGTTTTTGTTCGTTGCGATGACGAGATCTAACCAGGTTTGGCGACTCCCTCTTCATTCTGATGGGACAACAACCAAAGCTGGTGTGTTTTTTCAGTCATTCGGGAACGCGGGTCCAGATGGACTAGCAATTGACGAAGAGGGTAGCCTCTTCATCTGTCATCCCAGTCTAGGATCCATCTTCGTTGTAGATTCGAACGGCGTCCCCAAAGCACGGATAGTCAGTGGGACGAGTGGTATCAACTTGACGAACTGCTGCTTTGGCGGGCCAGAGAACAAGACCGTTTTTATCACAGACAGCCTGGAAGGAAATGTGCAAAAGGTCAACTGGCATTGCCGTGGCGCAAGATCACAGCCAAGACTCAGGAGGTAGTAGGCCTGCCAAGAGTGCGCCTGGGCAGAAGAGAACTTCACCCCCAAGCGAGAATTTTGCTTTCTCTCAAGCAGATATCATATCGATGTTGCAATGCATAAATGTGCATCGTGTACTTACATTTCGCTACTCACGCGGCACCGAATCTCCAACTGGACGCAATCCTACACTCAGGTTCGTCGGCAGTTCCGAACAGGTGTTGTCGTGTGCATCGCGGCGCAGTGTTAGTGATGAGTTACGACTTTGTCGAGACACCCACGGAGACATCATTTGCCGCCAACATCCCTGAAGATTGGCACCAGCATCCTCGAATGATTGTCGCCTGCATCCCTGAGCCATGTGGTGAATGGCCAATCGCAAAAGCATAGAAAAGACAAAGTTAAAGTTAGCCAATTGGATCATCATTTTAGCTGAAACATCAGACTCAATTTCAGGTCAAAATGTTGGGATGAAACGGAGCTGGGTCTCTGCAGTATGTGAGCATGTTTGCGGGAAGCCTTGATTTAAAACAGCATGTGTAACATGCGCGTGCGCGCACAGCCATCACCTTTAGCATCAGAGGCAAAGAGAGAGCACGGTTATTACAGCAGGCCGAATAAAATCATAGAGTTTCCCCCCAGAAGGCGCTCTTTGCGGCTGCTCATTGCACCTTCAAACCATCTCATGAGCTGCATGCAACTTCGCACCCAGTATGGCTTCAACTCCCGAATATCAGCCCTTCCTGAAATACTCGGACGACCCGGCGGCCGAGGAGACCAGTCCTCCACAGCATCCCGTTAAACGCCGTACGACAGTACTATCCCACGTGCTGGTCTTCGTTGCGACATCTTTAGTGTGGGGTTTCGTCGTTTTTCTCATCGTCCCTTCACCAATGCCGACAAGCTCGACGCAAGTCTCGGCATCGACTCACCATACGATACTGGAGAATCACCTCGCCGGCATACGGCACAACGTCACTTCGGGCAAGCGCCTCATAAATTGCGGCAACTCGACCGAAGAAGCAGAAGCCCAAGGATGCAAATATGACATCCTGCTCAACCACTGGGTCCCTGGACCTTGCTTTGACAAAGAATCCGTTGACGAATATCGCGATGACAATAGCTGGGGCGCCTTCTCTGATATAAACATGACGCACCGCCTGACTATTGACGAAATGTCAAAGCGAGACTTTTACTGGACGTCGATTCGCGATCACATCAACCATTGCGCTATCATGTGGAGGCGTCAATTCTACGTTCTCTTCGACGAAAGGCGCGCCATGGATACCGTCGTTACAAGTCCAGGGCACACCGAGCACTGCTCCCAGTACTTGATGGACGTCACAGAAGGAATGTTCAAGGAGCCGACGAAGACAATGAGGGGGTTTGCTGGTTGTTGGATTAAGGATTGAGACACTCCGAGCAAGCAGTCTAGGATATGTTAGGGTGACTTTGCAATTCGAGCTTCGTTTAGGAATGACACTGCTGTGCTACGTTCCGCGGTGCTGTCAACTCTCTCCGTTGGTGTGGCCTTCGACTGTGCGCAAGGTAGTTCTGACGCGACTGGGCCTGCTAGCCAGAGCCCCGGCGGACGCCCGGCAACGGCGATTACCGCAATGGTATGGATACAGGCCCTGAAAAGGCGCCGTCTTAGGTAAACAAAAAGTGAGATTAACGCGTTGGAAGCGACGAGTTCCAGCGTCCAATTAGAATCGCGGTAGGTGCCGCTGGAGAAGCCGACCTCGCGGCAGCGACATGTTTGTCAGGAGATCCGCGCGAGACGCAACCTGCGCGGGATGATCCCCACCCACACACTGAGCGGGGCAGAAAACTATGGTCAAAATAGCCGAACCAAGCCGATTCCTCCACCTGGACATGCCTCATCGGAGTCAGTCCGAAAGTCATATCGCAATCGATGGCTTAACACATGAGGGGATCACAAGTGACATGCCGTGCATTGGTCTTCTCATTGAAGGTCATGCCCAAAATGAACCCCGTTCCAGATCGACTACCCCGGCTTCCAGCCTGCCAGTTGTGTTATCAGAAGAAAATCAAAGTATGACTCCGTAAACTTCAAGAAGTTACCTAACCACAGGTACTGCAGAAGTGATTTCATAATTTACCTAGGGCGGGCAGCTAATGTCAATCTTTCAAGTGTGACAGTACAAGGCCAGCATGCCCCCCTTGTTCAAGAACCGGTAACGACTGCGTCGTGCTTAACTCTGGTGGCGAAGAAACACTCTCTCGAGCGTAAGAGTTGGCCCGCCCTCGGGCCCTCCTTCTTTTGGCGATTACATGACATCTAACGGCTATTCATAGAGAGATTGATCGTTTAGAGCAGCGTGACAAAGAATTATCTCAAACGTTACATACTTCCAATGTCGATGAAGCCTCAACAATCAGTACCACGGACCAGCCCACCGCTGAGGCCGGTCCGACGGTCACCTCGATTGAGAACTCTACTGTCCCACACGGTGAGGGACTAGGGTAAGTCCACATCTTAATCCTGATTTCTTTCTCGAAAGGTTTCTAATCAGCTTGAGATTTATGGCTTCGCTGTTCACCGATCCAGATTTGAGAAGAAATAACATCGAACTACTTCAACTGCTGGCAAGAGTTCCAAGCGCCCCCGAGCCTGCAATTCAACCTTGCGGTCTTCCTTCTAATGAAGATGGCGAGTTTCTGTTCGAAAAATAGTATGCCAGTCATTTCAAGCAATTCATTGAATCACTGTTCCTGACACCATAACGCAGTCTGAGTTGGTCTCACGTGCAGAGTCCTTTTCTCCGTCGAGACGAGGTCAAGTCTCTCTCAGGCCGGGTCTTTTTACTCGTGCCCGCTGATCAACCCGCTTCAAATCACGATTTGTTTCGCGCATTCATGATTCTTGCAGTGGGCGCAGTATTCCCATTCGAGAACGGTACTCATACCCAACACCCGGAAGGATACTACCTCGCCGCTTTGCAACACATGGGGTCGGACTTTCTTACACGAGGCTTGGCCTCTATCCAAGACCTTCTTTTGATATGCCGATTTGGTATATACCATCGTATAGGTACGTCTGGTTCCAATGCGTATTGTCGCCTACGCTCTGTGCTCACACCGTTGTTTGAAGGCACGTCAATCTGGGACGTGATTCGGCTTTGTGGTCGTTTATGCATCGAACAAGGCTTGCACCTTAACGAAAATCCCTCTTCGAACTTCATGCAGGCTCAGATGGAACGGCGAGTATTCTGGCAGTTTTACATGATCGACAGATATAGTTCTACATTACTTGGAAAGCCATTTGGTATCGATGACCGCGACATTGAGACCAGCTTTCCAGCAGATGCAAATGACGAGGATCTCGTTACTGCAAATCAATCTTCAAGAGATTTTGCTGCTTTTAGGCTGTCGCATATCACGCTTGAGACGACAGAGATGACCGTTTTCTTTACCTCCGTGCGCTTGCGACAGATCTCGTCCAGAATCCACACCGAGTTCTCTAAGCTTGCGCGCAACTACTTCGAGTCTTCGCAGAGTCATTTTGCTCCCGGATATATATACACAACTCTGAGCCGCCTGATGCAGGAGCTACAGCATTGGAGAGATGATTCTCCGGTCTTTCAACAGCCAAAATGTCTTTATGAGTCGCAGAGTTGGTATGATCTATTGCTAGCCAGGGAGGAGCTTTACCTTGTCCGACGAGCCATTGACCTCGTGCCCAAACGGGACAGAAAGACACCTCGTCATATCTGCATTTTATGCCTCAGGACTGCACTTCGAACCATTTGGATCTATTCAACACTGTCTCAACAGCGCCCACTCATCACACACACACGCAGCTATTTTCATATGATGTTTACGGCTGGTCTATCTGTACTGTTTTGTGTTTCAACGGCAACAAAGCTAGAGAAAGAAGGCATCTCAGACGCCTCAGCCGGTTTATTTCAATGTGAAGAGACATTGAGGGACATGGCCGAGCAGCTACCAAGTGCAAGACAATATGCTGCTGTTTTCGAAGCTCTTCGGCGCGATACCACGCGGAAACTGAACAAAATTCTCGACACATTACAGTCAGACAACACATACCAGAACATAGGGCCAGATAACGTGAGCCCGGCTTTCCGACCGTCATCATTGGATAGACCATCAAATGCTCCGAGAGCCCCAGACTACTTGATTCTCGGCTCGCGGGGCTCCTCGCAATCCAACATTCTGGGCGCGAATCTCGATGCAACACTTCAAGAAGACGACTTTCGAGGAAGCGTTACAAATAACGTCGCGTTTTCGTTCCCCATGGAGAGAGTTGTGCCAGGGGACACTGCAATGTCACTCAGTACTGTGAGAGACAATCATGCGGCGCTAGGGGTATCAGATGACTTCTCGCCAGGGAGCGATCTCTTTGACTGGGCATTCCTGAATGATGAGACTCTGTGGAACATGGAGTCTGTCTTGGGAGAATATGTATATGGAGACCCAGATAGACACATCGGAGCTTTGGATGCTTTAGATTTCCAATAGTAGGGCATAAAATAGCTTCCCAAAGTTTACCTCGTCTGGACTTGCCTTCCTGTTTGCTCTTAGATACATCTCACGTGGATACACAACATCTAGCTCTAAGTACGTTCTAGGAATACCATTTGGGCACAGTCTCATGAATGACACCTCACGCCGCACTTCTTATTACAATGGATGTTGAAAACAAAGAATCATAATTAATGAGATGATTTAGATACTGAATTCAATCACTTTGTGGTTGTTTCTAGGCTCGACTTCTGGCATAGTCTAACAACCTCGTGGCTGCTGCCATGCCTGTTTGGACTTGAGTCTCTCTGGTTGCTGCCCCAATGTGCGGCGTACTGAGCGCACCAACGTCCCACAATGTACCGTACCTCTCTTTGCTGGGAGGCTCTTCCTCATGACAGTCCAATCCAGCTCCCCAAATGAGTCCTTCTCCAAGGGCACATTCTAGTTCAGTTTCGTTAATAATACCTCCCCGAGCTGTGTTGATAACTATGGCTGTGTTTTTCATGATTTTGAACTGTTCGTAACCAAGAAGATGTCTGGTAGCGGGTGTCAACGGCATGTGAACCGTTACAACGTCGGAAGTTGATAAGACCTCCGATACTGACTCGGCGCGGGAGTGAGGAATTTCATTCCAGGCGTCAAGAGGCAAATAGGGGTCGTAAGCTACAATGTCCGCCTCGAACGCTCCGCGAAAGATTTGAGCAACAGCCCTTCCAATGTTGCCCATGCCAAGTATGCCGATCGTCTTCCGGTGTAGGATAATCCCTGAGCACGTCTCCTTGGGCACAAGAATGCCAGCACTTTGCTTGCCTGCAATGCTGCCCACTTGTCTTGCCACGGCTGTCGTCAAAGCTAAAACCATTTCAGCCACCGCGCGCGCGTTGACACCAGGGGTGTTGAAGATTTTAATGCCACGCGCAGAACAAGCATCACCATCAATCTTGTCAATTCCGACACCTTGCTTTCCGATGGCAAGAAGATGTGGGCAAGCAGCGATATCTTCGGTCGTGAGGCGTGAGGACCGCATGAGAAGGAACCGAACTTTTTCCTTCCACTTGGCATGTTCAGGTTGTCCAGGTAGAATTGCGTTGAAATTTTCTTTACAAAAGCTGATGACCTCGGGCTGGAACGAATCCAACACGTAAACTGTCGGCTTGGAGCGGGAAAGCACGCCCGTGGTTGGATCGGATATAATTCCCGGGGCCATGTTGATAAATGATTTGCGAGGAGGAACAGGCGAGATAGCCTAGCGACCGCTGGTGGAGATGAATCCGGAGTTGGGTCCTCGATCGGCTCTGGCCTTCGTGTTGCGGTCGATGAAGTTGACTTTAAACCTGAGGACTTTTGGCTTCGATTCGTGAAATTGGCGCTGTGGAAATCAACGGTCACACAGCTGGAGCGAAGGTGGCCTGGTCGCCTTTGATACCTGACGGATCCACCCGGAAGGCCCCCGATATTATCGGACGGCCTCCGGCGCTGCTGTCTACCTCCGCCTAGCCTCACTCTGATGACGGAATGCCACCGAAAATCCCTCTTGTGAATCATTTCGGTCATGTGTGATTTGGACGCGGTTTCGGAGGGCCGAAAAATGTGCGGAGGTGCCGAAACTGTGATAGAATCTCTCGGCATGAGTCCGGGCATCATGGCGCGACCAGCAAATAAAAAGTCATATAACAATACCTCTATCATACGCCGTTGAAGATGTTTGTACACAGAGCATTTATCAGCATAATCATCAATATTCAAAATTTCCTCTTCCAAAATGGCCGTTTCAATCCCCCATTCGCTCAAAGAAAAACTCCTCCGTAACGAGGTGGCATCAACTCTTAGCGTCAAACTAGTCAAGTCGGTAGAGCTTCCTATGATGGCCAAGACCGCAGGATTTGACGGAATTCTCATCGATATGGAGCATTCCTCATTCGACCTCGAGACGACCTCCCAGTTATGCATCGCCGCGCTGTATGCTGGCATCTCGCCCATCGTACGCGCTCCGAGCAAAGATCCTTTCTTCGTCTCTAGAATTCTGGATGGTGGCGCACTTGGTGTCATTGTGCCGCACATTCGCAGTGTTCAGGATGCACGCGACGTTGTTGCCGCTGCCAAGTTCCAGCCCATCGGCACGCGATCGTCAACCAACGGGCTTCCTCATTACCAATTCCGCACGATTCCCGCCAAGGTCTCCAACCCGGTCACAAACGACGCAACTTTGGTCATTCCAATGATTGAGACTCTTGAAGCACTAGAGTTGGTTGATGAGATCGCAGGGGTAGAGGGCGTAGACTCTCTGCTCATTGGTACCAACGATCTGACGGCTGAGATGGGTATTCCGGGCGACTACGAAAACCCTAGACTCACAGAGGCCTATAAGCGAACAATTGAGGCTTGCAACAAGCACGGAAAATGGGTTGGAGTTGGAGGTCTTCACTCACGAATGGATTTGGTCGAGAAGTTCTGCCAAATGGGAGCCCGCTGGGTAATGGCTGCGACGGATGGCCCACTGCTCATCGCCGGTGCCACGAAGAGAGCTGCTGAGATGGCTAGTCTGAGTGTTAGGGCGACTTCAGCTACGAATGGCAAGTCATAAATTGTCAGTGACCATCGACCCGATGCTGTTGTTTAGCATAGAGCACTGTCACTGCAGGGTGCCATAGAGCATGGCATGATAGGATGTGCGCGGTTCTAGATTTCGCCGCAGTAGATGTCTCATTCGTCATTCAGAGATTTGAAATGTTGGCATGCAATCTTCAATATCTCAACTTCAAACGCGACTTGTTATGATAAGATCGCATTATCTTTTGTTTTTCCTTCTTGTGACTCTGACTCCATTTCGGTTTGCCCGCGCTTGCACGGCCGGGGCAACTTCGTGGGATGTATCCGTAGGTGTGACCTATCAGGTCCTTCCCAGCTTCCCCATGGAGGCGTCAATCCCCGCGAGTATTGTGACGAATTACGTAATACGTTCACCCCTGCTGTGTGGGGAAAAGGGACATCGGCAAACAGTCGGAGGTGCGAGGTCCTGGGCACAGCAAATTCCCCATCACAGTTGATTGCCAGGGCCGATGTTCTGTCGACGGACCACCTACTCTGCTTGAGTCATCCAGAATTGGTTGGCATCCCCTTCATCTGTGTCAATACCTGGTGTTAGGAGGAAGACGGCCGGGCCATGAGTTCGGCTTCATCTACAGGTGCGCGGGAAGCTTCGAACGCGAGGGAATCCCTCGAGCCGCCTCCAACGACCGCCCAAACCCGACCGCAAGCTTGCGAGAGATGCTGGAAGAGAAAGCAAAAGGTATATAGCCCCCGTGTCTGCACTCGACCATTGAAAGCTAGCATTAGCTGACACTTATCAGTGTGATCGCCGTCTGCCGGCATGCAACTCATGTAGTGTGCTAGGGGTAAAATGCATCCCACGAAATCAAGATTTCAACACCATATCCGAGCTCTCGCATACTTCTGTTGTTGGGTATCACATTCTGTTCCCCTATCTACTAACATGTCTGCTAACAGACCTCAGCTACGTAGCATCATTGAAGAGGCGGGTTGCTGATCTTGAAGAAGAATCTTTTTCTATAAAACGCTCGCGCACATACAGTTGTCGAGCTGATTCAACTCTGGACCAGTCTTCTGATCATGATAATGGCGCAAGATCTCGGGATGCTACGTCGGTCCTGTCGAGTCAGGCCATGCATCCTGCTGGCAGCAATGGACACGACAACGACGATTCATCAGTGAGGGCCACTATGGGAGCAATCGGCTTCTTATCACGCAGCGCTATGGCCGAACCTCGAGATAATTCAGATGATCTACCAAGAAAGTTCTCTTTGGCCGAAGTGATCTCCGGGGCGCTGGCTATCGATGGGCGCGACCCGTCCACGGCTATTCCAGCACCCCAATCGCCTGGTATTACCAACCACCTCGCTTCCGTGAGCCAAGTTTCAACGCTTGAACATGTTCGGAAGTTTCTCGAATGGTCCGCCCTGTTGCCCTATCTTGACGAGGACATATTTCTCCGGCAATGTGAGAGTATAATGGCTAGCAGAGAGCAACCTCAACCTGCACAGAACTCACAATCATTGCATAATTTCAATGTTCACATGGCCTGCGCCATTGGAATTCTGCTCTCTCCAAGTTCGACTCATCTCTCATTACTTAGTGCAGGCCTTCATTCTACGGCAATCAAGGAGTTACCCTCCGTCCTGCGTACGGAAATGGCCCTCGAGCACATACACTGCATGATAATGCTTCTTATCTACTCTTTGTTCAACTCCTCTGGTGGTTCTGCCTGGCATCTTCTAGGTCTGGCAGTGAAGACGTGCATCTCCCTTGGCCTTCACCGGGAGCCAGATGCCCACTCCAACTTGACGATATCAGAGGCAACCAGACGGCGATGGCTATTCTGGACTGTTTACTACTTTGACCGGTATAGTACTTTGCTTGTGATTCACATTCTGTTCTGGGACTAAGCTTAGCTCTAGGATGATTAGTCTTGTGATGGACCGCCCCGTTAGTATTCAGGATGACGACATCTCAGTTCGGGTGAGTAGAGCACCTAAAGAGCAAAATACAATGCCAGTCGTTCTGAAGCTGACAAAAACAATACAGCTCCCAATGGAAGATGGCCATGTGCCCGGATCGGCGGATATATCGTCTAAGAGGTTGCCTATCAGTCGCTACCTCATACTGTATTCACAATTAATATCGAGCATCCGAGCAGGAAGAAAGGACGATGTTCTGCTCACTTATAGCAACATTATTCATTGGAGAGACCTGCCTCCCAACGGAGATCGTCATTCGTCATCTAATCAGCAGCTTTCGGACCTTTTTCATCAATTGTCTTGTCGAGCTTTGGTACATCTCACCTCGTCAACGCCTCCAACACATGAGAGCATCGGCCCATTGCTTGGCAGCACTCAAGATCTTGATTTGGACACTATTAATACATCTCGGCAATTTGTCAATCGATGTTACGACCTATTTACCCAAGGCACTTTCATTTGCAATTTCATTGATGCATACGACGTCTTTCAAGCTGCCGTTACTTTCGCTTGTCTCAACTGGCGTATTGGCCGGGAGAATTCTGCAGGGCGTCGACTCGCTGAAGTGACGGAAATAATCAACAAGTCTTCGACGCTTGTAACGATTGCGGCATCAAGATTCCCTGCACTTGCAGCTTTTCAGCGGGTCTTGCTAGGTCTCTCCACGCGTATGATGGATAGTCACAATGCGATATCCAGTGTGAGACAGCTATTGCTCTCTTCAGTCCCTTATCAGTCACCCATCTGCTAACATGTCTGAAGACCAACTCCTGGGTAAACTTCCCGCATATTATTCCACGTCGATCTCAACAACTCATCCGATGCACATTTCCTTAATCAGGGGAAACGCCCGGGCTGTACTGATGCCCCCTGAGGCTTTTCTATCCTCCGGCTGCAAATTGGAGTTAATATCGCCCACGTTGCCAATCAGTTTTGGTTGACTGAAAGCTGGGTGAGTTGGGCAAAAGGCCAGGTGCCCCCAGACCTCTCTTTTCGCCAGTCAACCCCAATCCACCGAGATGCCCGGGCAGAAAATCTATTCAACATACACCAAACTCCCACAATATACTTTCCCTCGCTCCTCTGAATTCAAGGATTTGGGCTCTCTCTCATTGAAAAGCCGAAGCCTGAACAGATATTCCTGCCTGTTGGTTTCCCATCGTGGCACGAGGATGATTGATGAACGAGCAGACTCTCTAGGGTTACTTTAACCGGAGTGATTTTCTTTGGCCAGTTTCAAGTATCTGAAGACGTTGGAGTCATGCATCTTCCTCCTAGATCAAGATAAAAGTTTGTGGGCGGCAGTGTCACATAGTGGAGGCCAGATTCAAAAGGTGGGCGTGTATCAATACAGATGTCGGTGAGCAAACATCAGGCCATGAGGTCAATTTTCGGCCATTGAATTGAGTAGTCCCCCCTTGGCAGTCTTGGCGTGACATTTACCTTAAGCGCTTACCCACTCACGGTATCGGTTGCCAACGCGGACCAAGTCCGAGCAGAGTCTCTGCCTTCCGGAGGCCTTCCGATAGTGACAGTTGCTGACCCCAGACAACCCGCAACAAATACATGATCGTTGGATCCGCGGGGAAACGGGGTCTCAATGCGGGGAAACTGTTGGCCATCATGCTTTTCCGAGTTGAGCTCGTGGTCACCTCGTGGTCAGATCTTTCAAAGTCTCAGGCATGACAACCTGAAGTACAAAAGGGTCTCGACCGTTTCAAAGAGTGCCTTTTCCAAACGTTTCCTACTTCCTACCTCAGCCCCAATTCATCTTACTTCAACTCACAGACATATCTCGGCAAACATGACGCTTTCTCGTAACTCGACACGCGGCTCAGTCGATGTCAAGGTTGGGATCGAGTGGGAAGAAAATGCCCCTGCCCGCGACCCTCTACTGGAGCGGTACGACCTCATCAGGAATAAGACCCCTGAAGAACTCAAAGCACTCGACAAAGCCGTTCGAAAACGTCTTGATTGGAAATTCCTACCCATGGTTTGTGCCATGCTCATGATGAAGTGAGTTTCGGACCCCGGGTCTGCTCCAACTCAAGTCTATTTTGTCGACAGGGAAGTCATTGTTAACCATCCAATGTCAAGTTACTTGGACCGGATCAACGTATCGAACGCGCGACTAGCCGGCATGCAAGATGATCTTCACATGTCCGACACCATGTGGTCCGCCGGTATTTCCCTTTTTTACGTCGGATACATCATCTCGCAGGTTCCCGCAAATGTCATCATTGCGAAAGGCAAGCCACGAATTTTGCTTCCATGCTGTATGCTCGGGTGGTCTGTCACCACCCTATGTATGCCTGCTGTCACTGCCGGCTGGGGATTCCTCTTGTGCCGCTTTGTCGTAGGGTTAACAGAGGGTCCGTTTGTCCCAGCTGTTTCTCTCATGACGTCGTCATGGTACACGAAGCACGAGTCTCCCCTCCGCATGGGAATTTGGCACGCTGGAAACACCATTTCGCAGGCTATTTCGGGCCTTCTGGCTGCCGGTATCCTCCAGAATATGGACGACGTAGCTGGAATGTCAGCATGGCAATGGTTTCTGCTACTTGAAGGTCAGTTGCTGTGCATATGGTAAAGTTGTCTTTTCTGACACCGGTCCAGGTATTGTCAGTATCACGATTGGTCTAGTCAGCTTCTGGTTTATCCCCAACTTTCCCGAGTCAACTGGCACCTATTTCCTCACTGCTGAGGAGTCACAAATGGCTCAATACAGACAAACTGTGTCAGCTGGCGGTCGAGCTGAAGATGACGAGGGAGATTACTGGGGAGGGGTGTGGATGGCACTCAAAGACCCATTCACGTACTTTTTCTCTGCTATCCACTTTTTTCTCATCATTGCGCAGTCTTACAAAGACTTCTTCCCATCGGTCGGTTATATCTATCCATACTTATACAACCTTGGCTTGCACGTTTACTTACATGTTCTTTAGATTCTCGCCACTCTTGGGTTTGGGGACACCACCACGTATCTCATTCAAGCGCCGCCTCCTATCATTGCCTTTCTTGTAACTCTAGCAGTTTCCTGGTCATCTGGGAGAATACTTGAGCATGGCTACCATATCATAGTGCCAATTCTGTTGACACTGGTTGCATGTGTTGTAATGATCACAACGTTGAACGTTGGGGCCAGATACTTCTGCATGATCTTGTTGGTCACTGGCCCATTTGTCGGCCTTAATGTAAGTGTTAAAGACTGTTCCCTGCGTATTTAAGTGTCTGTTACTGACCACAATAGCTCCAAATATCTTGGGAAACAACTGTTGTGCCACGACCACGGACCAAGAGGGCTGCTCTGATCGCTATTGCCAACTGTGTCTCGTCTGTCTCTCACTGGTTCACCCCGTATTTTTTCCTTCGAAACCAGGAGCCATATTATCAGACGGGAGGTGGCGCAATCATTGTTGGGTGTGGTTTGACAGTGATCTTTGTCCTCATTACCAAGTGGTACTGTCGGAAGAAGAACAAAGAGTTGGATGAGCATGAAAGAGTCTCCGGCGAGTCCAATGGATGGAGGTTTGCATCTTGAGAATTGCCTGTGGCTGTAAGATTGTTATTACTCTCAATCCATTCGTAGTGAACTGCCATGCCAAGCCTACCTACACATGACCCCTAGATAAAGACCTGCTGTTTCAAAATACCTCATCCCTCTCCTCATCCAGTTCCAGTGGCTGATATCTTGGATTGGTTCGTGCATATAGACTTCGGTGCCGGCATACCTTAGCTGAGCTGAGATGACGGATGGGACATTTCATTTCGTGATTTTGATTCTGGGGAAGAACAGCACGCGACTAGTGAACTAGAACGACATTTCTTCCACTACTGGTTCTTCCTTGGGGAATCCACCCAGAAATCGAATTGCTATTGAAGCTCCATTCCGAAGTTGACCTGTATTTAAGAAACCTTTGTTCTGATGTTTCCTACTGGATGCCTGTGGTAATATGCTGCGGGTCTGGATTGGATCAATCGTCCAGGGATGGACACATGGGCGAATAAGGTGGAAGTTTGGTCTGCGTATTTAAGCAACCCTCCCAAGAGATATCAAGTCTTGAGGTTCTACAAGGTGTATTGATATAGCGGGCTCTTTTCCCCCATTCCGTCTAGTTGTTCTTGAGAGTACCTCTCCCTGACTTCGTGCTGAGACAACTTGGACTTCTTGTTGTTCAATCTCCACAGTAAAAATTCCAAAAGAACAGCGGATATTAGACCTAGACAGATAATAGTGAGCGAAGTGCCATATCCTGTGGGATACTTCGGGCCCTCCTTGTCCAGGAAGACATTGGTTCCAATGAGGCCTAATACTCGTTAGTAAATGCAGGATAAATCCAGCGAGCGATTGCGGACTTTCACCTACTGCCTAAATTACCAGCGGCAAGCAGCCAAGCTATACCAATGGATCGTTTCCACGAGAGAGCGAGGTTATTTCCTATCCAGGCAGTTATTCCAGGCAGAAGCGGATATATGCCGATCTGTGCCAATATGACACTGACATACATGGCTGGGACATTATTGGCCACATCCGAAGAGAAGTGAAACAAGATTCCAAGTGCCACTGCTAAAATAGTCATCGGTCCAATGATGAAAGGCATCCGCCAAGAGAATCGGTCTGAAAATCTGCCTGTGAGCCATGCCGATATGCCACCGCAGAAATACGGTGGAATCGTCAACAGCTGCGCTTTTTCCGTAGAAAAGCCAAGCTGCTTAATAATTTGAGGCATTGTGAATTTGAACGCGGCGTTCGGTACAGAGTTAGCCCAAGCAAGAAGGATGCCAAGTCCTATCTTCCAGTCGAGAAGAGTGTCCAAAAGTAGTCGCCAAGAGAGCTTGTCACCTTCCTGGGTACCAGATCGAACGCCAGACAGACGAAGACGTACATCGATGAATCTTTTATCGTCCTCTGTAAGCCATTTCGCTTTCTCTGGGGTGTCGAGAATAAGGAAGGGCATTCCGGCACCTGCAGCAATCGTCACTGTACCTTCAAGGAGGAATATCCACCTCCAGCCCTCAATGCCGCGAACACCATCCATTCTGGCTATTGCAAAGGCTAGAAGTCCGCTCAATGCACCCGAAAATGCCGATGCAGTATAGAAGATGGCGAGACGTTGTTGCAGCTCGTGCCGGGGATACCACGTGCTCACAATGTATACAGCGCCCGGGAAGAAACCTGCCTATTCGCCATGAACTTATATCAGCACTTTCTCAGCTCGACATAGCATCTAGAAAGGGACTAACCCACCTCGCAAAGGCCAAGGCAGACCCGGCAGATCACCATCCCTTGAAAGTCTTTCACAACTCCCATGAGAGTCATTACAGTTCCCCATGAAAGAACGAGGGCGGATAGCCACATGCTGGGACGGACCTTTTTGAGAATGATGTTCGAAGGAATTTCTAGTCAAGGAAATTGATTAGCTTCAATGGGTACTGGGTCTATTACTTAATAATGCATGCAGCCCACCAAAGATGATGTATGGAACGAAGAAAATGGTGCTCGCGATATTGTATTGGTTGCCTGTTAGCCCCAGATCTATATCCATGCCCTCAATCTTCGCATTGCCGATGTTTCCTCGGTCAATATGAGAGAGAAGGTATAGAATACCCATGATTGGAATCAAGCGATAATCAATCTAGGTGGTACTCTTCTTAGTAACACAAACAAGTCAAAAGTCTTTGCGCACTTGATGTGGCAAACGGCGAGTCGTGAATCCAGCTCAGCTGACCTTTTTGACAATCTTTCTGCCTTTCTTTCCCTCATAGATTCTCATAAGTTCCCTATCCTCTGGCGATAGACTTGCGTATGGGTCAGAGCTTGAACCTGACTCTAGGTGTTTGACGTCCATTTTGGCCATTTCACGGTTGCAGATTTCCGATTGTTGTGCCATGTTTTCAAATAGGAAAAATCAAAAGGCGTAAATCGCATGGAGGATTCGAATGTGATGAGCTTGGTTCCGGGGGGAGGGGGGCATGTCACATATTTAAAACTGGATATCCTTTGTCACGAGTTAGTGAGCCGGGCGGGATCCTTGTTGTTGCTCGTTCGAATCTGCTGACCCTCAGCTTGTACCAAGATCATGCATCCTTTCCCTTTTGATCCTCCCCGCATTTCATGTCAGATAAGCGGGAGAGGGCGCTGATAATTCCTTCGTCTGTGAATCGAAACATCCAGCCCGCTGACTAGACTTGGTTTAGCCATTCCCGGCAGGCTCGATGCAGGTGTTCAGCTTGAATTCCGTCGGGGCCTTTCCGACGGCGGGGCGACTCCGGTGTCACGCTGGAAAGCTTCGGGGCGAGTCCAGATCCACCAAAGACCACCTTCTACAGGCGACTGGTACACACAGATGGTGAAGAAACGCACGTTGTCAGCCGAGGGGGCTAAGTATTCCTCCATATGTAGATGCTGGGTGCTTCTCGCTGTATTGTATTAAGTTGGGCGAGAGACGTTGTGCTGAACCCCTGCAGAGTTGTTCCAGCACGCCGAGTGTAACACGTCTATGCCTTACGAGTGCAATCTCTTCACCTGTCAGTTTCTCTGGGGCAACTTTCAACGGCCAGCTTCAAAATGACGACAATTGATTTTCCACCGTTTGAAGATCTTCCTCTTGATAAGAATGGACCACGCGGTAATGCGTGGGGTCGTTGGGGCCCCGACGATCAGCTAGGCACTCTCAATCTACTCACAGACGACATTGTCGCCAGTGCAGCCAAGGAAAACATCATTACCGGCCAAAGGATTTCTCTGAAGTACGTCACAGGCTTGGATCAACACCATTGGTTATTTGCTGAGTTAAGTGGGTTTGAAGATGGTCTATGACTGGCGCCTCGTACCCCAAGTTTTCCCGGAAGATACTCGAGTTGCACAGCATCAATAAGGCACCCCTTAAGCATGCTCACGATGACGAAGTATGTGTCAAACGGGTTTCCCGAATTAGAGTATTGATCAATGAGTCGAGCTGATAGCATCTTTCAGTGGAGCTTCAATTCCCAGTGCAGCTCCCAGTGGGACGGCTTTAGGCATTACGCATACCAAGAACAAGGGGTTAGTTCTGTGCATCTTCACAGGTGCCATCAATACATCAGATCGATTGATGATTGACCCGTTCAATTTAGCTTTACTACATGGGACGCACCGCCGCTGACTTTGCGGGCTCTCCCGTACCCAATGGCATACAACGTGAGTTTGCCATTACTTGCCGCAGCCATTAACAGATATTAAATTTTGGTCAGACGTTTCTCACAAGGGCATTGCCGGCCGAGCTGTCTTCATTGACTGGTACGCTTGGGCGCAAAAGCAAGGGGTTGTCGTCGATGCTTTTTCATCCCATGAAGTTCCTTTCAACGAACTGATTGAGGCAATGAACGCCCAGGGTCTCGGAAAAGACGTCTTAAGACCAGGAGATATCCTAGTTCTTCGTTTTGGGTACCTCGCCCAGTATGAGTCAATGACACTCGAGCGGCGACGGGAACTCGATGAGCTCTACAAAACATGTAAGCCTGATAACATAGGCGTCAAGCCATCCGTTGAACTCCTCGAATTCCTCTGGAACAACCAAATCGCGGCCATCTGTGGAGATACACGATCTCTTGAAGTCTGGCCATGCAAGGACACGGAGTGGCATCTGCACGAATGGCTACTTGCCGGATGGGGGATGCCGATAGGAGAGTTGTTCTACTTGGAAGATCTCTCCCGCCTCTGCTCGTCACTCCACCGATATGAATTCTTTCTGTCGAGCTCACCGATGAATGTAAGGTCTTCTTCGTCCGTTCTCGAGGGTCTGGATGATTCTTTATCTAACCGTCCCCACTAGGTTCCTGGAGCGGTTGCCAGCCCACCAAACGCTTTGGCCTTCTTTTGATATCGCTAAATCAAAATGATGGGCTCATTTGATAAGGGCTCAAACATGCATTTCTCGTCAGGCCATGTCTGTCTTCTTGCGTATTTGCCAATTTCGTATCGGTGTTGCACTCCAGATACGAAGAGGACATCGTAGTAAAGCAGAACTCTCTATTGGTCGGAAAGGGTCAGTCGAACGGGTGGACCTGCAGATTCGGCAACAAATTAAGCATAATCTAGAAGGTGACTTCCAGGCTCTCTCGTATTCGGTGGACCCTCGTGTGATTTTACTCTATCCCACCGGCTCTTTTTGATGACGAAGAAGGCAGGTTGCATTGGCGATCTTGGCGATACTGACGGACTGGGTACGGTTTAAAAGTCTGGATGGCGCGTTAGACAAGAAACACAGTTTTGTTTTGCTCCAGAAAGTTTCTCCAAGCTTTCGATCCCATTAGATAAGACCTCGAAATGGCGAGATCATCTCTTCTAATGATGGGCCTCTTGGTTTCAGCATCGGAGTCATATGTTTGGCCTTCCAAATACGACCATTTGGAGGACATTCTAGCCATGCATTCGGGCTACATCCGATTTGGCTTCTCTGACTGTTTGTGTTCATCTTCAACTCACTTCACGTCTATTCCATTTCATCTTAGAGTCTGACAAATAGAAATCGCAGTGGTCACGCCTTGCAGCCATGGCTCAGGTATGCCTGGGGTCCAGAATTCGGCCGAGTGGATACGTAGTGCATTCCATGACATGTCTACGTTCGACGCGGCAACTGGCACTGGTGGGCTCGATGCATCACTCATGTTCGAGCTTGAGCGGCCTGAGAACATCGGCTCTGCTTTCAACAACACGTTTGCAGCAATGTGGGATTTTCTCACGCCTAGATCATCAGTCTCTGATCTTCTAGCTCTCAGCGTCGTGGCTGCAGCTGCGGCGTGTGACGGGCCGAAAATTCCTTTCCGAGCCGGTCGTATCGACGCAACTGAAGCAGGGCCTGCCGGGGTTCCCAAGCCGGAAGATGACCTTGAAAGTACGCGCCAAACGTTCAAGAGAGCGGGCTTCAACGATGGTAAGACCACAGCCTTCTGGAAAGGCCCATATCAGTGTGCGCCCTAACAATACGTATGCAGAGGACATGATTACGATGGTAGCATGCGGTCACAGCTTGGGCAACATACATAGTGTCGACTTCCCAGAAATGGTAGCCGGCGAGACTTCCGAAGAGAACATCGCTCATTTCGATACTTCTCCGACCAACTTCGACAACGCAGTTGTGACTGAGTATCTTGAAAACGAGACAGCTAACCCTCTGGTGGTCGGCGCGAATGACACAATGAACTCGGACAAGCGCATTTTTGGTTCCGACGGTAACGCTACCATGTCTTCTCTCTCGGATCCTGTCATATTCAAGTCAAAGTGCACCCGAATCTTCGAGCGCATGATCGATACCGTTCCCGCGTCAGTGACATTGACAGAGCCACTAGATATTGTCGATATCAAACCCTACGTGGATTCTCCTCGGCTGCAATCGGACGGCAGCTTGCTGTTTGAAGGGCGCATTAGAGTCCGCAATAATGTGGAAACGGGTATTAACGGTGATGACCTGGAAGTATCATTGGATTACTTGGATCGCCAAGGGTCCCGAGACGCAGATGTGATTGTGGCCAGCCGCGCCCGCAGCAGGGGTGGCCAGTCGTATGGCTTCTGGGGCAACACCTTCACCTGGTTCGAATTTTCCAGATCAATCAACGCCAGCACTGGAATCAGCAATTTCAACATTCTGCTCAAGACCCCTTCTACCGGTACAACATTCATTCTTGACAATTCAAACACTGGTGGATATCCTGTGGATTCCGACTTGCTGTACCAACAAACAGATTCATGCGTCACAGGAACCGGTACGACTCGAGACTTGTCTCTGGTTATAGCTCTGCGCAAAGAGTTAGCTGGTGGAAGCACCCAACCTCTTCTGCACCTTGCCCATCGCGTCGCTCGACCAGGTGTCTTGCTCCCAAGGTTGGAAGTGGAAAGCGTGCCGTTCCTTTCAGTTCCAGGCTTGGAAAAAAGTGGTTTTCAATATTTTCGTGCCAATGCCACCCTTGACGCAAGCGGGTGGAGCACGACATTTGATATTACGATGGAAGGTTCATCAGCGGGCGGCAAACATGAGCTGGGTCTCTTGAAGACAAGTGTTCTGTCAGGAACTTGCACCGTTTAGAGGTACAAATAAAACAAGTCATGGGAGAAGGGATTAACCAAGAGGCCAATCTCGACGCCATCATTTTCCCATATTACCCATCAAATACGTTCACAAATACCAACACATTTGCCATTCGTCGGTCCTCTCCCAACTAGGTTCACAGCTGTTGTCATGGTCTTCATACGGATCCATGTTGAGAATGTCTCAGTTCCAACAATGCATGCTCGACTCTCTAGTTCGCCCCTCGAGCGCGAAGTTTCCTAGTGTATTTCCTTCCATAGAACTCCTGTTTTGACACCGCAACAAGAATTGCCGGCCTTCGTCATGCCCGGGTTTGCAAATGTGAGATGCATGTCTGAAGCTGAAATCGCGTCGATACTGACGGTAGGTAGGTAGGTAAAACGCTGTAAGAGCGGTGGTTTAGGTCATTCCCCGGTGTGTAATTTCTAGAATTGAAATTGATTAGAAACCTAAAGAAGCAACAAAACTGATTCAATGACATCACACTCCGGTCCAAGCCTCAACAGGCTCTCTTAGCACGGATTTTGGCCCGCCGGTTTCAATTGTCGCCCTCTGGTCTCCGCAGAAACTTGCCAGTATCGGGGTTTCTCATCTCTACGACGCGCCCTTCACTTGACAGCGCTCTCCACTTAGCGTATGACCGATGCACCCCACAACTTGACTTCTCTCTGGCGAAGACCAGAAAGCGTTTGGAGGATTGATTCGTACCGTTAGCCTTCTTGTCCAAACTTTCCAGAGATCCCGTTTCATTCAAATCACCCTCTTTTAGTTGTCGTTTGGCATTACACGGAGGATCATCATGGCCAAAGCACCCCTTCGATGCCTATCGTTGATCATCTCCCCTTATCATGTCGGCCTTCGCGACCAAGGACCTGGAGCAGGCCCTGCCTTTCTCAAGGCATGTGGCTTATCCAAAAGCCTCCGCAACCTTGGCCTACCGTTGCGTGAGATATACGTGGAGCCGGTAGACGAATTTGAAGGAGAAATTGGCCGCAGCTTCGAGATTGTCCGACGCACAGCAAGACTTGTCGCACAAGAGCGGCGGCGGAACGCGTTTCCCATCGTTCTCGCTGGAAATTGCACTTCTGCTGTCGGGGTGGCCGCCGGGCTACATACAGCGCAAGACTTTGGAGACGCAGAACTTGGGTGCGTGTGGTTCGATGCGCATGATGATTTCAACACGCCAGATACTGTCACGAGCGGCTATTTCGACTCGATGCCCATTGCCATGCTAGCGGGACAATGCTGGAAAGCAATGCTGGAGACTGTTCCCGGGCATCGCTCTATCAATTTGGAGCGTCTTGTGCACGTGGGAATGAGAGATGTGAACCACTTGGAGCGAGCACGGGTAGGAGAGGCTGGCTTCGACGTGATCTGGGGCGATACTGAGAAGAAAGTCGACTTCAAAGCAGGACTCAGCACAGTGCTGCAACGAAAGCAATTTCGTCCCACAATGGTGCATTTCGATGTCGACTCTTTGGACGTCTCTATCGGGAAAGCCAATCGGTTTGCAGCGCCTGGTGGCCTGTTGGAGCCGGACATTGTCGGCTGCTTCAGAGAGATCTCCACGGCCACTGAGCCTGTCTCTTTGACTGTGGCATCATTCGACCCGACATATGAAGGTGCTCGCAATCTTGCAGCAGTGGCTATCAAATCAGTCACAGGCTTTGTACAGTCGCTCATGGGCTCAGGTGTACTTTACAAGCCATAGCATCTCACGAAAACAATAGTTTCCAGTGATGTTGGCATTGCTGCATCGGAAATTCTATTCCATTCCCCAAACCCTCAGGAATACGAATATCAAATCAGTACCTGAAACAAGCTATGATTCTGCGCTAGAGTAGCTTCAAGCACTCTCATCGGTTACTAGGTAGGAATTACAGTCATGTTACACTCAGTGCATGCATCTATCGATCTCGTCCTGCGGCCCCAATTGCGTTGTCAAGGTATTTCCAGGCACGTTGGACCTCCTCCGGAATATCCACATGTACGAGAAATCCTTTGCCATTGGGACCATAACCATTTACATCATCCCTGAGACGAGGCACCTCCCCCATCAGTAAGTCCACGAAACGTCCCATGTCCCATAGGCCATCTGAGGTAATGCCACGGCTTTGTTGCCCGGAGTACTGGAGCAGTGCTAGTGGATCTTGTTTTCCCTCCTCATTCACGCCAGATTTGACGTGAACCTTTGGCGTGAATGTTGGCCAGCTGGTGATGTGAGGTGTAGATCTGTGGTTCATGGCATACGTCTTCTCAAACGTTGCAACGGTCCTCTTTGACATAGTGGGATCCTGTACAACTATGATCGACCGCGGTGAGGTAATTCCACAGGCCTCAAGAACTTGCTTAGACTCGGATGCGTTTGCACCACAGTTTGTGGAACGATCTTCAACTACGACAACAAACTTATCTCGGTCATTACTGAGCACCATGGCAGCCTCCGGACCGGCTTCGAGGGCTTGAATCCCAAACCAGCGCTCGGCAATCAGCTGCAAGACGCGTGCTTCTGGTTTCCCCTGAACTTCGTCTACGATTACGTTGTAGATTGGATGTCTGGCAACTGCGTCATACAAGAACGGGGTAGAGTGACCAATCCCGCCGCAAAGCACCAGGACTGTGCGTCTCCCGTCTCTGGGGGCATGGGTCAGTCTCCTTTTCTTGTGGACGCCCAATCTCACTGAATAGGTATTCACACTCACAGATCAATCTTTTGGTCAAGTTCAGAGTTACCAGATGGTTCTCCTCCATTGAATGCAGAGAAAACAACATCGGCCAAGGCGAGCACGGACGAAGCACAGAAGACTATGGCGTCGGTAGGTGGCGCGGCTGGTGTCACATTCCGAGGCTGGGAGGTTGGCAGCGACTCGAAGAACCGATTGACCCCTGAGACTCCATCAATTCTTTCGTCGGATAAGAATCTGGACAGAACGTTGACTGCATCAGCTGCCTCTGCCATGCTTGCGTTGAATACTTGGGCACGTTGTGACGGGGAGCGGTGTGCCGAAGCGGGTTGTGTGCAGTGGAGGTAATACTTGCTGACTTATCCTGATCATCGAACATCACTGTGTTTTAGAGGCCGTGCGCAGACGCTAGGCTGCTTTCAGAATCTCGTTCCGCTGGCACTACGTTACCACCTACGGCGATCATGACACAAACTGAAGCAACCTCAAACTATTGATTTCTTGCATTTTCTTGGACGTTTCTTTCTGTAAGTAATATATGTACGAAAAGTTCTTCGAAGGTCTTTATATAGTCCGCACCCAGCCTCTTCGATTACTTCTCAGCCAAAAGAAAGGAAAACGAAACGGGAAAGAAAACAGCCAGAAAGGCAGGCAGTATCTGTTGTCGCTACGAATATCAAGTTGAAGATTACGACCATCGCATAAGCAGATCAGGTCGGTTTCGTATGTATTGTCGGGAGTTCAACCTGCTTCATCATGCTTACAACATCGGAAGTATTTTGCTAAATTAAATGAGGAGCTCTGAACAATCCCGCTCGAGACACCAGGAATTAGAAAAAAGCCCACATGCACAACACGAAAGATTTTCTAGGCCCTTTGGCAAGCATTTTGCATTCAACGCAATGGCCGATGAATTTGCATCCTTGAGTACAACTTTATGGAAGCAGGGCTGCGGAGTTTGTGAATTACTAATTGCAAGTCCGCAACCACAAAAAACTCCGCTTAGCTGGCTAATTCGTGGTCTTCTTTCCTTTCCAAAGCGGGTCATTCGAGACTTGGCAAGCCTGTACGGGAATCAAGACACACGCTTTTCAGATTTCCGCAATGAGCTAGACTAAGTAAGGCCATAAAACAGTTCCCGTAGTTTCCGCTTAAAATTCCGTCAACAGTCCGGTTACGAGTACGAAGTCAACAGACCGTACTACAAAACGGGAAGCAGTTGCTATAGTATCTTTGTCATCTGTTGTACATGTAATTTGATTTCTGTATTCAACATGTCTTCAGAAAACACCACTACGAATCGAGCTGTTGTCCTTCCAGGGGCGGGAAAGGACGCAATTTTTGAAATACGCGAGAAGCCAACTGCAAGCACAGGTGATGCAGTCATAAAAGTCATTGCTGTCTCTGTCAGAGCCAACTCTCCGAATGTGTATCGAAACCCGAGCAGCGGACATCCTTTGCCATTTCCCTTCACCCCTGGATTTGCGTCCATCGGCAGAATTATCGACATCGGACCCGACGCAACAAGACTGAAACACGGGCAATTGGTCTTCTTTGATCCATACATACAGGCCCGGGACCGTGGTGGAATATGGATCTCCGGAATGATGGAAGGGTTTGACGAGGGCAGTCGAAAGCTGTCCCGAGGAGAGTGGCGTAACTCTACGTATGCCGACTACGCGAAGGTTCCTCTGGAGAGTTGCCGCCCGTTAAACGAAGAAAGGCTTTTGGGCAGTATTGATCAAGATGGGCTTGGGTACACAATGGAAGACTTGACACATCTCTTCAGTATGCTCGTCCCATTCGGCGGTCTTGCGGATATCGATGTCAAATCTGGAGATACTGTCATTGTCGCCCCGGCGACAGGGAGGTACGGGAGTGCAGCTGTCCACCTCGCCCTCGCTATGGGCGCACACGTCATTGCCATCGGGCGCAATGGGCCAGTTCTCGAGCAAATTGCGTCCATCAACGCTCGCGTCTCCACTGTCAAACTCACCAATGTCGTCGAGCAGGACACTCAGATGCTCCGTAAGGCTTGTCGGGGGTCAGCTGACGCCTTTTGGGACATGTCTCCATCTGGCGCAGCCACTTCTTCTCATTTTACCAGTTGCATGAACGTTCTCAGGCACGGCGCTAAAGTCAACTTGGAGGGCAGCGTTTTATCCGGTATTAACTTTGGCTACATGGACATTCTAGGCCGTGGACTTACCATCAAGGGAACGTGGATGTGCACTCCGGAGCAGACCGAAAGGCTCATCAAAATGGTAGAAACCGGAGTTCTCCCCCTTGGGAGAAAGGCCGGCATGGGGCCAGTTCATAAGTTTCGGCTGGAGGATTGGGAACAAGCGTGGGATGCCGCAGAGGAGAAAAGAGAACCGGGCGAGATAGTCATCATGCCCTGAACGCCATGACTTCACTTACCGTGGTTTAGGGGCCACATCGCGAATAGTGCTCCAGAAAGTTTTCGCTCGGGCAGCCGTGCTTCCAGTTGTAATTGAGAATCCTTCAATTTTCGTATTCCAATTTTCATCATTGCCGTGTTAGGGGGGGGGGCCATTTTTTTCAACCTCTTTGTCAGACACTGGCTCTAGGCGAAGATGGACTGATGCGATTGAACCCATTAGTTGGTATCATTCTTCTTTCCCATTCCAGTACCAAGATTGACGCGTTCGTCCCATTTTTTACCCCTTGAAAAGAAATTGATTGGCGCCGTTCCTCATCTTTCTGTTGCATCCAGCTGCTCGGTTGGATGCCGCACTAACCGGGTGGGTTGGATTAATTTCTCCGTGGGCTAGATCGGCCCACGAGAGTCTTCGTCCACCTCTACGAAGCGCTGTTTCAGCCAGGGGTCAGTGTCAACTAAAATGAACCCATAATCTTCGAAGCATATATAAGCATCTCAAGCACTTGGCGATCTGCACTAGCTCCTTGGCCGACCTCACACACTCTTTCAACCACCAACTACAACCAACCACAGGGACAGGATCTCTCGTCGCTCGTTTTACTTTCAACTCAAAACTTTTTCAAGATGCGCAATTCCGTTCTTGCCGCTGCTGCCGCCCTGGCTCTGGGAGCCAAGGCCGACATCTACCCCAACTACGAGTATGGCAACATGTTCTATCTTGGCCCTACGACGGGCGGCCAGTACATTACGAAGGCTACCTATTCCATGGAGGTTCCTACTCCTCCGAAGGACTGGGTCAAGAGCAATGAGAATGAGCGCTGGCTCTCACTGTGGATCGGTGTCCAGGACAACCCCAACGACGGCGATGTTCTGAAGATGAACTTCGTCCAACCCTTGCTCAACTGGGGTCCTGACAACACCGCATGGGGCTGCAGCGCTCCTAACACCCAATGGTGTGTCGCTGCCAGCACTTACACTCCCGACGGGCAAATCGGCCAGCCGTACGTTGAGGTTGACGAAAACGCAACCTTGGACTTTGAGAGTCAGTTGCATCTGTATTCATTCGATATACACAGAACGCACCGGCTTACTCGATTGTAGTATCTCTTAACTCCTCTACCGACATGATCGACCAGAAGGTCTGGTCCAAGGGAAAGCTACTCTCTTCGGAGTCCGATTGTAAGTTGATATTCGAAGCCGAATAGATACGAGAAATCATCCTAACCTCGTTTCATAGCCAAGGGCATGAGGCCTGCCGTGTTCTACTCCGGCAACGAGTGCTACGGCGATGGCTGCGGTACCCTTGATGCGTACGCATACAACAACATCACCTTGGTCTTCAACAAGGCCGTTCAGAACATTGGTGACATCGTGTCGTACACCAACGCAACTCACACTGAATGGCAGACTAAGGATAACGGAATCACCTGGACAATTGACTCAATCACCATTGAGAAGGACAACCTCACAGAGTAAACGTGACGTTATTTTTGGGCCCGAAAACTCTCTGTACATGGTTGTCTACTTCATTGTAAATATCTATTCCCACTCACAAGAGCACGGTACTCGGTGGAAGTGTACAAAAGAATTGCTGTACCTTTATGGCGCGCGTTGAAAGTCTCATTTGCGTGATTGCTTCGCAGCTAGACTTGATGCACCGACAACTACAACAGGGGTTCTTCGGATGAATTTGGGTAACTCGAGGAAGAGTATTGAGCATTTTGAAGCCTCACCTTTCGTTGAACTTTATCCGAGACAAGAGTACTCAATAATTAAGGTACTCATCCAAATTCTCCATCGTCCGTGCGGTGCGGGAAGTGGGATGCTCGCCCTTTCGGGCCTCAAGGTGGGCTTTTGCGATCAAGACTAATCAAGTAGTGCCCGATACCCGAAAGTCTACTCTTGAGATTGCGCACTAGTGTGATATTTGCCTTGTTAGTGATTGAGAGAATCATGTGGGTGCCTTCCGGCGAGTGGCTTCACCATATCTGTTGGTCTTTGCCGGTTGAAACTGTACTCGACGGGCCGGACACTCGAGGACAAAAGTTGCACCGAAATCTTAGCTTGTGTGCTAAGATCTACTAGTCGGCGGAGCATAGAAAGACATAGTTATCTCCGGGGCTAGGCACATCGCTGGAGTTTTCGCATGCCCCATGTGGCCTGCCCAGCTGCGTGGGCCGCTCGGATGCAAAATCCGAGAAATGGAAGTGAGGAGTGGCAAGCTTCCTGTTTAGGAAAGTCGCACCTCCGACGTTCCGGTGTTAGTCTTACTGATGGAGGCCAAAGAAAACACACCGTCATTGAGGGGGCAAGCTGAGATGCTGCAGACTTGAGACAAAACAAAACAAGAGCTATGTTGTATTACGGCTTTCTGCATTCGAGGACCTAAGTCCAAATACCTCACATCGTAGGTGGCTGGCAACGTTACCAAAATCGTGCTGTCGGTCGAAAACATTACTAGGAATTCACAAGCAGGATGGCTAGCGCTGTGGAAACTTGCATGTCATTGAGGCCATTCCTGCGCAGGAACTTTCAGTCTAACCAAAGCGCGTATTTACGGCTTTGCTGGACGTACCTACGGGTGATCGGACTGGATCTCGAATTGCATTGATGCCACTTTCAGACTTGCCGAAGCAGCCAGGTGTTCGGAGTTAACAATTTTCGATCCCCATGAGCCTGCCTGAACCCGAAGCCCACCAATGGAACTTCACATTTATTCAAACGATGGTTCGCTTTTCTCTATTATCTTCACTCGCAGTAATAATCTAAGTCTTCTGCCCATTCATCAGCTGAGCAAGTTCGTTGTAGACGCACAAACTAAAGTAGCCTAACCGCAATGGCTCCTAGAATCGCCAAATACGCCAATGATCAGCCATCCGGCTTCATCAACCGCATTGAGAAGGTTGCGGTTGTTGGCGTAAGTTCTGCTTAAGTTCTGCTTCATAGTATTTATCACTTCATCACAGTCGGACTGATCGCTACGCAGGCTACTGGTACCATGGGCAAATTTGTTACCGAGGAGCTGCTCAAAGGCGGAAAGCACATAATAACCGCCATCACCCGTTACAACAGCGATTCGAAACTCCCCGAGGGTGTCATCGCAGCCAAGGTGAACTACGATGACGAAGACTCTATCGTCGAAGCACTCAAGGGACAACAATATCTCATCATTACCATGAACGTCAGCGCGCCTCAGGACACTCAGAGCAAACTCGTCAGAGCCGCAGCTAAAGCCGGTGTTCCATACGTAATGCCAAATGCTTGGTGCCCAGATCCGCAGAACACTTCTTTCATGAAAGACAGTCTCCTGGGTCACGCGTTCGAGGGGGCGGTGAAAGACATTGAAGAGCTTGGCGTCAGTGATTGGATCATCATGTCCCCAGGCTTCTGGTACGAGTACAGCTTGGGTCTTTCATCTGACCAGTACGGCTTTGACATGAAGAACAAGTCTCTGATTCTCTTTGACGATGGCAATACCAAGATCAACACCTCGACATGGTCCCACTGCGGCCGCGGCCTTGCGGCCTTTCTCAGTCTCAAGTTGTTGCCTGAGAACGAAGACGACAAGTCTCCCTGTATTCAACAGCGTGCTAACGAGGTGTTCTATATCTCCAGCTTTTTGGTGTCCCAGCGAGATATGTTCGAGAGCGTCAAGCGTGTCACGGGAACAACGAATAGCGACTGGACTATCACACATGAAAACACGCAGGAGCGGTGGAAGGCTGGTCATGAGGCGCTGAAGAGTGGGGATAGGACTGGCTTTTCAAGGTTGATGTACACCCGCATCTTCTTTCCCTCGAATGATGGCGATGTCGAGCACAAGTATGGCTTGGCCAATGATGTGCTTCGGTTGCCTGCCGAGGATCTTGACAAGGCCACTAAAGAGGGTGTCAGACTGGGTCTCTCCGAGGAGTACGCAAACTATGGAAAGCCCAAATGAAACATTGAATCGGTGTCGTTCACATTCATACTTCTTTTATTGTCACAACTCAGTTCATTAAACACCTACAACCTGTTGGAATTCTCTACATCGAAGGTAACACAAACAATACATTCAACTCGTGGTTTTCTAAACGTGCAGCTTTGTTATTGACCTGAAATTGCAGAGAACGGGCCATCTTGACCGCAACCCGCGGACGTCACCATTGTCGGATCCCACTGCGGCATCCCACCGGCGTTCGGACAACGCTGAATAATGCTTACCAGCAGATGATATTTAACTCCCGGCAAACATCGATGTTCCCTAATCTCCTATCAACCACAACTACTTTATCCCCCTTACTTTCTCAGAACCTGCCAATTAAATACTGCTCATCGTTCCCGCACTTTCCGACGTTATGGAGAAGGAAAAGACGCACGAGGTTGTCCGAGTCATTGAGGCTCCTGTCTCAGAAGTGTGGGCAATCATCTCCGCGTTCGGATCGGAGAGACTCTGGTTCCCCGGCGTAGTCAAGTCAAGTCTGGACGGGTTCGGTATCGGAGCCGTCCGCACTCTCACATTCGACAACGGCACCGTCGTCCATGAGCGTCTGGAGGTGGCGGACCCCGAAACACATACCATCCGCTATCTCATCCTAGACGGCGTCCCGAACACGACGAACCCCAGAGGAACGTTACGACTTACTGGAATTGAAGGGGACAAGACGGAATTCAGTTGGACCGGGGCTTCAGACTGGACGGACCCGAGCTTTAAACCCGTCTTGACGGGCATTTTGGATGAGATGTTCAAGGGATGCATGGATGCTGTTGCGCAGAAGTTGAAGTAATTCAGAAGTAAGGAGGTCAGATATTTTTCAGTGGATGAGAATTTACATGAAGAATATATGTACAAGTGCCGAAGCAAAAAGAAGAAAAAAAAAATTACTTCTGATTAAAAAAGAAAAAGACACCCGTGGCCATCTGAAGGCAACACCATCATCACGATCGACAAGGTATTGAATGAAGCCATATACCATTGGGCAGGCTCACAGCGTGACCAACCGCGCAATTGACAGGTCACGTCGCATTACATTAGCGGTTTCGGGGGTCAGGTTTTTTCTATCAACCCGTTTAGTCTTGGCGATCGTGGTCGTGCTTCTTGCCCTTCTTGCACGGACGCTCAGGGACTTGATCGGCGTCTTCAGCTTCTAATCCATGTTTAGCGACTGAGATGTCTCACTTGGCATTGCTTGGTCTTTAAGAGCAACAGACGGCGATTCGAACATCACGCCTTCAAGCCTTTGGTTGGCTGGATTCCATTGATTCAAAATGTGCACAAAAATAACAAAAGTTCAATTACAAAGATATCTAGTAAATCTAGTTCGTACCTTGATCACCAACAATCTTTTGCAGGCTAACCATGGCGTTCTCCAACAGGTTCATCTGGCCAGGGGTGTTCTGAGTGTAGCGAGAGTTGAACTTCATGATGCCCTTGGCCTTCTTGTAGGTAGTGATATCAATGTTGAGGGGGGTTCCAACAACATTCCAGGCGATAGACTCTGTGCAAGGAGGAGTGGTGAGGGATCCGGAGTACCTTTACGAGGTTAGCATATGATTCGATGTCAGAGGTTTCTTGTGTGAGGCCTGGACATACTGGTAGATGGTGCTCTTGGCAAGATGGCTGGACAGAGAGGTGAAGTCCAAAGGATCGGTGGCAGCGTGAGCTCCAACGGCGGTGACCTTGTCGACGTTCTTAAAGATGGAAGCAAGGATGGGGTCGGTGGTCTCGGCGACCTCGATCAGGAAGCCAACAACGGCAAGAGATGAAGTGCCTAATTCTGATCAGCAACCGAAACAAGCCACTTTCCCATGTTTTCCAAACTTACCGTTACCGGCCTCAGATTCCCAGACAAAGTGGACCTCGAGAGGGTAGTGCTCGCCGTTGAGGCGGTGCTCGCTCGGGGTGTGGAAGTGGAACTGGCGGAGAGTGTAGTTCTTGCCGCCGTTGTACATGGTTCCGTTGGCGCGGACCTCGAGGACGCCGTTCAGGTTCTCCAGCTCAGCTCCATCGGCGTAGTTTGCGGGCCTAAAGATGATGGAGGAACCCTGAACCTGCTTGGTATTCGTCTCGAGAACGTTGATGGGGGACTGGTTCTTGCCGAGGGCGCAGGCAGCGTTGTCGGCGGTGAGGGAGTGCCAGTTGAGAGGACCGTTCATGGCATCGAAACCGTAGGTGCCCTCGGCTCTCTTGAAGAGACTGGTGCCATGATGGCAGAAGGCCGAGACGGCGGGGATGAGAGAGAGAATAGCGGTGGCCTTCATTGCGACGAAAACAGAGAAAGATCGTGAGGTGCAAGTGGGAAAAAAAGAGTGACTGGGCTCGATGAGTTGAGTTGTGGATGGCTCGATGAAACAACAGATCGAAAGAGCGGAAAGATCTAGAGGTAAATATACACCGGCACTGCAGAGTAGCAGTCGATCGTGGGGTCCGGAAAGCTATGACTTGACGACGCGATATTAATTTCGTGGAGTCATGATGAGGACTATCTTGGTAAAAGGCAACGTCTTGGCAGGTTTGCCTGGTCAAAACACCAAATCACCAAGCCCCCTTTGGACCTTCCTGCAAGCACTCTGCCGGTCCGCGGCTCGAGCACGAGAGTGATGACCTCTCCGCGGCCACGTGCTTGGCAATGATCAATCGCGGACGGGACCAGGGGCGCGGAGGGCAGGGGGGAGAGTCAGTACTTGGGAAACACATCACGAGAACGAAGCGCGGTGCTGGCAACAGAAGAAGCAATCACCCCTGAAAGGAAGCGCCTGTGGAAGGGCCGCCGAAGGGCTTCCCAAATCAGGTTGTCATCAAAAAGTCAAATTGGCGAGCGCTTGGCGGGAGTGCGTCGCTATGCCAGTGGAGGCAGGTTTTTTACATTGACAGCGTTCCCGTGTTGTGCGAAGGGAACCGCTTCCACTTCCCGGGTGGCTGTCTGTCTGTCTGTCTGTCAGCAAAAGGCCAAGACTCTCTGATCGGCCGATATCCATGGACGAACATGGGCAGCAATTCATTCGTCCAGTGACGGCCGTTGACCCAGTTTGTCGGCGCCGACACCGCGGGTCAGCACGCGGCTGACTCGTGGCTCTGGGAGGCACATTCATCAATCTCTGTCAACGCTGTCAAGAATAGCCGCTTGTCTGGGATGAAGCCGGGCGATTGTTCCTGGCTAAAACCGTCCGTCCGAACTCAGCACGGCGGATATGCGAACAGAGCACGCCCTAGGTGCGTAGGGCAATGCCTAAAGGCTGTGGGAAAGGCAAGTTCCAAGACCAAGGGGTTATGAGTGTTGAGACGGCCAGGGATGAAGTGTATTACTGGAGAAGAGGGCAGACGAAATTTGCACGGTCATTGCCTACTCCGTACCATACCATACATAGAGATAGCTACGCGACGACGGTGAGGCCAAGAACAAGGGACAGGGCTCCGGGGTCTCCATACGGGGAGACGCGGTTGTCTAACCACGTCTGGAATTGGTAGAGAGAGATGAATTGTGTGAGAGACAGGCGGACAGAGGAGAGCAGAGGGAGAGAGGGCGGGGAAAAGGCCCCGCGTAAGGCGAGGCCTCGTCTCGAGTCTGGAGACGGGCAGTACGAATAAAGCAGCAGATAAACTGAAGCCTCCGTGGTTGATGCTGGTCGAGATAAAGTTTAGGGCCCAGAATGGCTATGCCGCCAGCGCGCGCTGAGGCGTCTGATTGGAGCCTACGGGGTCTACCGTTGGCCCTAAGGAGGATCGAAGAGGGCCTACAGAGGGTCAAGAGATGAGCAGGTTCAGAGGCCAAGCCCTTGGTAAGGTAAGCATCCAGGGGTCGGTCGCTCGTCAGTGCACTATTCTGGCACACAGCCACGTTGGCCTGCGACTGTACGGATCCGTACGCTAAGCTCCCTAAGAGCAAGACACACTCAAGGCCTAACCACTGCACTGGACCGCTGTAACCCGTAAGAGACTAGACGATGCCGATGCTTGAGGCGTGGTTAGGTCATGTACCTTCCCTTACCTAGGTAAGGGAAGGTACCTTAGGTACCTTATGTAGGGACCTGACCTTACGAGGTAGGCAAGGCAAGGCAAGGGACACTCGGGCTACTCCGTGACCATCTTACAGTGGCCAAGTGAGCGCTAATTAGCCCGGCCCAGGGCAGGCAGTCAGTCACCGTTCGTTCGCAGGTATTACCTTGAGGTGGGTGAAGGTAGGCATGAGGCATGAGGCATGAGCAGTCAGTCCGGTCCGGTCCCTCACTCACATGCTGCTGAGGTGGTGCTCATCTCATGTTCCATTTGCCAAGACTGCTCACCGGAGGAGACCAACTCGTCAAAGAGAATATGGGTAGTGTAGCCGTACAATCCAATCCAGTCCGGTGCCACACGTCGCTGTCTTGGCAAGAGTTCAACGTCGTCTTCTTGGCAAACATGGCTTGGCAGATATAGGTGCGGCGTTTCCTCCAAATTTCCAAGAAACGTCCAAGACTCTGGCCCAACTTCCAAGACTCTTGTCCAAGGCTTCCAGGGCTGTTCATCGTGGGGGGAGTGCGACCGACCTGCTGGTTCCAGTCTGGCGCCGCCGTTGTTCCGCCTAGTGGCTTGGGCCTTCTGCGGCCGTAGACTCTAACAGTTCTTACTACTCAAACTAAAGGTGCTAGGTCTAGACCTCCCGACACCATGGAACCGGCACATCACTCGCCCGTCATCTGTCGTGTTCCATCTGCTCCTCTGCCGACGGTCGGACTCTGGACTTGAGCCGTCACACTGGTCTGTATCACCTACATCGTCATTGGATGCAGCGGCATAGTGGCAGACTGCAGAGTAGAGTAAACTAGCTGTCAAGGATGTCTCCTGTCAGGGATGTCTCCAGGAAGAAAGAAACTGCTTTTCCTCCCATTTGGTCCCCTTCATTCACCTACCTTACCTACCTACCTACCTTAGGTACCTAGGTAGGGTGAGGTGGTTAGTCATTCCCGCCGTAGGGGCCTGCCGCCGCGTTAACGTTTTCTCTTGGCGCCCCTAACCGATTCATCTTCCTCCCCTTCTTACTCGGCGGACTTTCGCTTTGGCCGTTGCCTTTCCCTTCCACCCACCCAGCCCTCGCGGTGACAGTGACAGTGACAGTGACAATTCCAGTCCTCAATCCATGTCGCTGTCTCTGTCCGGCCTCGCCCAGGCGTTGCCGACAGCTTCTTCCACTTCATCTGCGAAGCCGCGCGCCCGACCTACCAACACCGCGTCTCCCGCGGACTCCATCTGGAAACATTTGCCAGAGGCCGATTTCCGCCAACATGTTGTTGAACTCGAGAAACTGACCAACTCGGTCCCTGTGGATGCGCAAACTTTTCCCCTGCCTCCGCAATCTGATCTAGCGGCAGACCATGCGGACTCAGATGGAGGTGCAGCTGCGGATGCAGGCGCCGCAGGGGCGGACGTCGTCGGCCGAAGCCCCGACAGCGTCTCCCAACAACCTCATCCCCGCCAACTATCCCTCGCTGCGGAACAGCGTCTAGCTGATGACATCGCCTACCTCATCGCTGTCGGCGAAGGGGCGCAGTCTGTCGCTGCAACCACCGTGCAGGAAAGCCGACGTCCTCAAGGAAAGGGACTCCGGGTCACCATCGCCTCTGTTGACGCCATCGAGCCCGATTCACAGGCATTTCTCCGCGCCATTTTTCAAAGGTTGTCTACCGTATCTGCCGAGCCGTCTGCCAAGACATTACATAGTCTCGTGGACCAGGTAACTCGGCATCATCAAACTCGCCTGCTCAACCGTCTGCGCTCATGCAAGTGGAAGAAGCCAACCTACCTTTCCCGCACCCACAAGAAGGCCCTGCATGCCGACTTCGCCAATCTGGTCCATCGCGCCCAGTTCCTCTATGCCAAAAAGGAGGCCAAGAAGCGGGCGCAGCTGGAGAAAGAACTCTTGGCTCTTGCGGCACTCCTTGAAGCCTTTGAGACGACACCACCAGACAACGACCACGAGGCGCTGGTCGACATTGTGCGGTCTAGCTACCAGGTTTGCACCTCATTCCTGGTCGCAGATTATCTCCAACGCCTGCAGGGGGTCAGAGCGACAACTCAAATCCAAGCCTGCCTCAAAACTTTGCGCCAGATTGAAAAGATCGCAGCCTACTACCGCATCTGTCTAAGCTTGACAGGGTTGTCTCAATCTCACGCCAAGCTTTTCCACGACGTAGACCTTCTCTTCCTGCTGCCATACGAGGCTGTGCCCATCACCACCGTCGCCTTCCAGCCGTGGGCCAAGTCGACTCACGTCCACGCAGAGGTCATCCTCAGCGTCCATCACGACCTCGAGCTCCATCGGCCGCAGCCTGATGGTCCTCCTTGGCACCGCCCGAGATGCCTCGGCGCTTCCAAGTACTTTTGCTATCTTTGCTTCCTGTTCATCCGACATCACGGCGCCTACTTCGCGGCCAACACGCACGGGGCATGCTATGATCAGTGGACGGTGCCGGACCTCGCCGACTATCCTGACACGATGGCCGACCACTACAGGGAGGTATTGCGAGCGATGGATACGGAGATTCAAAACCAAACGCAGGGCGCGGCCTGGAGGCCAGAGCCCATGACAAGTAGAGAAAACTTGATAGGCATTATTGAACTGTGAACTGAAGAGAGTCACCCGCATGAAATGGGCACATACCACATGAACGATGGTCAACCTGAATTATAATGTGGCTCAGTCTCAGGTCTTGTTCCGTTCTTCAGCTTGCGTGGCTGAATGCCTTCTCCTGTCAGGGAGCGCCAAGTCATGACAGCTGTAGGGCGTAGATCCTCCTATCCTGCGCCCGTTTGGCAGGTCGCCATGATTCAGGTGTCATCGGGGACTTTGCGGAGGTTACATGCCCGGTCCCGGCAACAGAAGCATCCACAGGTTTGCCCGAAGAAAGTCCCATGTAAACAAATTGACTGTTGCGAGTCCTCATTATCATCATTCTTCTTCGCCAAGTGCAGCGTCTTCAGTAGCTGCACGCTTGGCCCATATTCAGACTTCAGCTATAATATCTTGGAAGCCATCTCTGCGGCCGAGCATTCTTGCGCATCGTCGATGGTGTTCCTGCTGACTCTCGCCGCCCCACAACCTCGCCTCCATCTTTAGTACTGATAAGACAGACCGGTCCGGCTCAGTCTACGCTTGTTCAAGATGTAATACTGCACGTTGGCCCAGATGCCGCAAACAACTGCGGCAGTCACCAGGCCCGTGATGACAGTCCAGCCCTGACGGTACTTGGGTCCATCGCCCTCCCGGAACAACTGCTTACCCACAATGCCAGAGCAGTTCGCAGCCATGATTAGAATGGCCATTGTGATTGAACGTTCGCCAGCAGACTTGGCGTTCATCGAAACCCAAGCGCCATTGACGGGGTCTAATCAAACTGTGTCAGATGCATGATCACCAAGCTTATTTCGGAGATGTGTAGACTTACGCCAAGGGAACGAGAATGCCACCGAAAGAGTCAACATGGTAAATCTCTTTGTGCGATCAGAGTCAATCAGCAACAGGTTGCCAAGCTACGCATTGTCAGTTCCATTTTGCCAAGCCGAGAACACATGACGCGTTCGACTCACGTTGAAGCCCCAGAAGATCAGCAGTCCCAGGAACACCCATGGCCCGCGCACTCTTGTTTTATCGCTGTGAGGGCAAGTCAGTTTCGTTTGTCATTTATCAACGGAGCTTGGCGCAATGTCATGATGGAACGTACGCAATCCAGCCCCAGAACAGGTTGACGGGGATCAGAATCCAGGCGCCGATGGAGACCATGGCATTGGCTTGCAGTCTGTCGTATCCCATCGAAGCAACCAACGAAGGTGCGTACGAGCTCAGAGTCGATGACGGTGACAAAGCGGCAATGGTGAAGATGACATGGGGTATCAGTTTCCAGTTTGTCAACTAATACTGGTCAGTACTGGGCGGAATAGACAGTCAAAGTCGATTGAACATACTGCTTCTCTCAACTCCGGCCAACTAACGGACTTCTTAGGGTGCGCCTTGGACGGATCGTCAAGCATAACTCTCTTGTAGAGGATCTCCGCCTCTCGCTCGCTGAAGTATCGCAGCCCAGCCAGGGACACCGGATTGCTGACTTGGTTTGGGAAGAAAACGAGAAAGCAGATACCAACGAGCACAGTGAAGATGCCCTCAAGCTGTTCACGATTAGTGTCTACTCTTGTGCATCGCACTTGATGTTCCTCACCAAGAAAAGCCATTGCCATCCAGCCAGATTGGCAACGCCTCTCATGTGCAAACTGCGGTCAAATGTCAGTATGTCACACGATACATCGTCAGTGTGGATTTCGACGTGGATGCTAACTTACATGCCATAGGCGATAAGACCAGAGCATGCGGCAGCAAGCATGTTGCCGAGAAAGAACCAAGAGAACCTCCTGCTAGTCTCCTCCTTCTTGTACCAGCGGGTCATGGTGTACAGAGCAGCAGGAATAAATCCCGCTTCGCAGAGACTTTTGCAACGAGTCAGCTTTAAGTTTATCAAACCAGAGAGAAGACGAAAGCATACCCAAGAAGCAGTCGAGTTACCATGAATGGACCGAGACCCTTCTGGAATGCCTGGAATGTTGCGACCAAGCCCCTAGTGGTCCAGTTAGCGTTGTCGAACGTGGTGCCAAGACTGCAAGTGCCAACCATGCAATGATCTGCCCACCAATCCAAAGAGTCGGTCCTACTCGGTATAACACAAGGTTGCTGGGGATCTGGATACGATTGTCAACCTCTTGTGACCGATTCGGCGTGTATAGGTATGTAGTTCTCAAACTCACCTCAAGGATAACAATGCCCGCTGACAGCAACTGTTGTCCAACATTGAATTGGTTTTGGGAGATTCCGACATCCTTCAGGAAATAGTCGGTCAGAGCATTACCCCTACGTCTTCGTCAATTCAAATTTCCAAGTTTGTAACGGTCGAATTTCGCACATGTTTCCGCGGTCGAGTTGCAGGGCGAAGAAAGCAAGAATCAGCAGAGGCATAATCAAGATGTCGACCCTGCAGAGCAAGCGGGTTAGTAAAAGCTGCTTAGAACTGAATGCGCAAACTTACTTTCGGAGCAGACGCTGCTCCTCCTCCTGCGACCAGTCAACCTCGCTGTGGCCCCCATCGCTCTGGCTCTCCGGGCTTTCAGCCACGGTCTTGATTTGCTTCTCGTCCACGATAGCCATTGCGAAGCGGTTCAAGGATCCTGGTGCTTCGATGTTGGAATCGGCTGGCTAGCAAACAATGCTTGGAGTGACCTCACAGGGACTCTGGCAGTTTCTTCTACTGACACAACTGACATGGAAATGTTTTTAAAGAGTCTGCTACGGAAAAGACTTGCATGTCGCCCCTCTGACGATCCGGCTTCTCGGGCCAGACCTCGCGTCACTGTTCCGCGTTCCACCTTCAAGTCCCACCTACGTGCAGCTTTCAACCCCAATTCCTGTGCTAATGACATGGAATGAAGCCATGAAAGCAGCATCTCCATGGAGAACTGACTAGGAGACCACGCGTTGGGTCGCCAACTTGCCGACTTTGGGTGGGTACGTCTCCGGAAACTTGCCTGAACTGGACCGGCCGGCGCGGCCCACTGCCGTTGATGCCATCCGATGAAGCGCGCACGCCATCGACCACCACCACCTTACACGCACAAAACACACCAACAACATGCAGCTCGCTTACCTAACCCTCTGATGCAATCGGTTGTCGGGATTGCGACTGTCTTTAAAGCCAATGGAAATGCTTGATTATTGGGAGATGCCGAATCTTCAAATCTCCTACCTGTCAGTCTGGGCCTCTGTCGGGCAGAGTCCGAAAGCTCATTGTACAAGCAGAATGACCCGTCCGACGTTTTTCCGCTCTGCCGCTGATCAATTTACCTTAAGGTCACTCTTAAGCGGCCCTGCAGTGCCATCCGCTGAATTTGCGCTGAGCTGTGAGATGACTGAGTTCATCATTCATGACTGAAGGAATCTTCCAGAGTCTGAACTCTGGATGTCCCGCGTAGACCATGATGTCTTTCAAGCAATGCCTTTGCTTTGTAGCACTCTTGGTCAGTATCAAAGAATGATTCACATCGACAATCTGGCTCTCGCCGACGTGGGATGGCATGGCCCTTAAAGTATGTTTGCGTTCAACCTCGGGCCTCGGCGCCCACGAATAGGAGATTGATCCGCTCATCTGTGATATGCAGTATCAATTGCGCAATAATCATCGTTATGGTGCTTACGGGAATACATGATGACGACTTCATGATGATGTGATCAAATTGCCATTGATAAGAAGGCGCTGAACAGTCTGCTTATGGAAGAGCAGCCGCATATTCTCCGTCGAGCGACGAAAAGTTCAACAGAACTCCCCAAACCATGGCAAATCTAGAATCCAGAAAGCACATCTCGCCCGATTCCGGGTTTCCGATCGCTCTTCATCCTCATTTTCATCCCAAGATCAAAGACCACGTGCCCCCTGAGCCTGTCAGGGAGCAGATAGTTCCCGACAAGGACAGGGCTTCTTTCGCGGACCCAGATAAGAAGGCCCTCTTCTCTGCAGCCAAACGAGTGGATCTGACTGAGTCTATCGGTACTGTCCTGGAAAATGTTCAGCTGTCGCAACTTACGCCTCAGCAACTAGATGAGTTGGCACTCTTGGTGACGGAACGCGGCGTCGTCTTCTTCCGAGACCAAGACCTTACAACCGAAGGCCAGGTGAAGTTATTCGAGCATTACGGAACTCTCGACCGTCACCCGGCTCAGAAGGACGTCAAACATGTCATCATAAAAGGAAGTCGCGAGGATCATCGAGAAATACTCAAATACACACCATGGCCTTCTGGAGACTTTCACGCCGATACCTCGTTCGAGGTGAACCCTCCGTCGTACTCCTTGCTTCGCATGGAAGAGCACCCTGAAGTTGGGGGCGACACTGCCTGGGTGTCTCAGTACGGTTTGTATGATGCGCTCAGCGATGCCATGAAGAAGTTTGTCGACGGGCTGCACGCAGTACACACCTCGAGGCTGCAATATGACACGATTCTTGATCTTTGGGGCGTTGGTCCAAACCGTCCTCCCATTGATTCGCATCACCCCGCTGTCAGGACCCATCCCGTTTCTGGTCTCAAGGCGCTGAATGTCAATCCTGGTTTTGTGACAGCCTTCGCAGAGTTGAAGAAATACGAGTCCGACAAGCTCCTCGACTTCTTTGCCTATCATATTCACTCAGCTGATGACCATGCTGTGCGATGGAAGTGGGAAGTAGGCTCTGTTGCCATGTGGGACAACAGGTCAGTCTAAGTCTTGTTTCCGAAAGGTGAGTGCTGACTTGACGACCAGATGCACAATCCATCGAGTGATCCCGGGAACATATGATGCGCCTCGAAGAGGCATCAGAACCACCGTGTTCGGGGAGAAGCGTGAGGGTTCAGTCCGAATCGCCTATTCAACGTATACTGACTATTTTGTTAGCATACTTTGATCCAGCAAGTGAAAGTCGAGCCGAAGGGGAGGGAAGACGCAAGAATGAGCAGCAACATAGGCAGGGGTTAGGCGAGAAAAAGGAGCTTGTGGTAGAGGCCACACCGGCTTAAGCATCAACACACTTGAGTTACTGGTGACTACTACAGCAAACTCCTAAGCGGTCATATTGTGTTCGAAAACGGCTTCGCTTGAAAGCGCCTGTGCTTGGTTATGTTGAAGAATCACAGAAATAGCGGTCCATTGTCTATCCTACATGTCTCCAAATCTGCCGGTAGCCACTGCAGTTCATAAATGTTCAGTTCCGTAGACTCTTTGGATGGGTATCGATCCATATAGCTTCGTTCATAAGTATCCGTCCCTGGGTATAGCAACCCATCGATGCGCCCTGTTGATTCACCCTTTTCCTGGTTCCCAATTTACTTTCTAACCCCGAGGTGTTGTCGTCTCCACTTTGCCGTCCATTGGTATTGTTGCTTTGTCTTGAATTATTCCCTGGTAATCTTCCAGTTTGTTTTCACGTGGATCGCGTCGCTCGGTTGCCCCCTCGTCAGGTTTCTCTCGGATCCGCCGTCGTCGTTGCTGACTGTCTCGTGCCCATCTTTGTCGTTCTGCAAAGCGGCAGTCAGCATGATAATCTCATAGGTATACATCAAGTAGCAAAGTTGTTTCGTGCGTCAAAGCCCTTGGACTATAGCCAGAACGACAAGAGAGTGCTTACCAACTCGATCCAGGCAGTGTACTGGCCTGGTTTTGGCTGAACCTTGAGTTGATTGCTTGACCCGTGCTTGTAGCCGCTTTGTTCGTTGGAGTTCTCCATGGAAGAAGACTTATATCTCGCCCTCCATCTTACGTAGAAAGGTCGAAGCATAGGAATGTTGATGCAAAGACCCGCGAGCATCAGCTCAATGGTGCAAAGCATGAAGGTGGTGATTGAGGTACCCGTGAGGTTTCCTATCAGATCGATGGTGAATATCAGCACGAAGCGAACGATGCCAATGACACAGCACCTGTTTTGGATGTCAGTATCAGCATAGATTGGATAGCAGGAAGTAGGCCACCTACGCCAGGCCGAGAGCGAAACAGGAAATGACTGCAAACTTCTCGGTCTTCCTCATTTGGAGTTGCCAGACGGTCCAGATGGGCAGTATGACAATAAACAAGTCAGTTATGACGTTGGTCATGATGATGCACTTTAGGACCAGGATTTGGTCCATGCAATGACCAATGCGCATGACGGTCCATTGTTGCGAAATGGGATCGCAAAGGAAGATGAAGAGGAACGTAAAAGTCAGAGCCCAAGCAACAACGATTCCTGCGACAACGTAGATCCACCTGCTCAATTGCAACGAAAACGCGCGGTGGTAAAACCAGAGTTGGCTGAGCTTTAAGCATGCTAAAGCCCAGAGATAGACGAGCGTGAATGCAAAAGTCACCTTGAGGATGTACTGCAGGTTGTTGACAACTGTTCAGAACATGATTTTTAGTCTCAGAGGCATATCACAACCATGGGAAAGGGTTGTCGACTTACGTTTTGGATAAACGTCGGACTCTGGATCAAAATCATAGCCAACCCCTGATGTGAAGACGGCAACATTCAGGCCGATGGTGCTGCACGATAACAGCTACGTAGAGTCAGCAAACTCGTATTGATGTTCGTGGCATCGTGGTGACAAACGCAAGCAATGACGGCGAGAATGTCGTCTCCTCCGATCCCGATTCCCCTGAATCGACCCCATAAGCGTGCAGACACGACGGATACGAAGACGACACATAGACAGCCAATGGCTATCACAGAGTTTCGTGCGCTTGTTGTCATCGGAATGTACTGCACTGGCGGCGTCGCCACTTCCGCGGGTGTAGCCATGATGACCGGCTGGTTTGATCTCGGTTCGACTTCGACGGATAGATAGGCGATGAGCGCAAGAGGACCAAGATATCAAGAAGTGGCCCGTTGGAGGGGGAAGCACGACATAACTAGGAGATATACCGGGTCGATCAGCCCCAGCTGTTAGAGTTGTAATGTCACGGCCGTCGCACTTGAAGGTTCTTCAGTTTCTCTCACATTTCTACCCACCCTTCAGAAGGCAATCGACGGGAAGATCTCTCTCGGTACGGCCCAGCTGACATAGAACCGGGGATCTGTTTCGCGGCGCCGAGATTTCCAGCGGCCCTGGTTCGCGGTAGGTCAAATGGCCTCGCCTCGCACTTTTACGGGTCCTTCATGTCAGGAACTGCGACACCGTGACTCGTGGGATTCTAATGACGGGCTAGTAACCCAAAATGTGATATGAAGCGACTTGGGGGTCTGCCAGGGGGTTCGTTCACAGAAGGATTCTTGTTGGCAACAACTTGACTGACAGCTTGTGGGTCATAGATTTGCTTCGCAGATTTGCTTCACTTCGATTGGAAGAGATCCGTCATCCCATCGGCAGTTCCATACACTACAAGCAGCAATAGACTGTTTGGTTCAATTCCTGCGGGCAGTTACTCTGGGAGGTCTTGATCGATGTCTCGTATTGCCTGAGGCGGATGCCTAGATGCCTAGACGTTGCAAGATGATCATCCACAATATTTACCCGGCATGGCGGACATGGATTCTTTGCACAAGTGAACACTGAGCTGCAGACCCCTCTGGTAGAAAAACAAATACAGCCTCACATGCTTCGCCGGGCGCGAGAAAAATGTCGCGGTGTCTTGGCATTTGTTGGTGACAGTGGGCCTTTGAGTTTTCTTCGAATCCTACCGGCAACAGTCCCCGGTAGGCCCAGTTCCCCGGCCACCGTTGGAAATTGACGAGGACGGGGTCCCAGGACACGCCGCGTTGGTCCAACCAGACCAACCCCGAGTTTGGGAAGACACAGTGGAGGACGTCAATCAAGCGCTTCCCAATTGGTCAATGATGGGAGGCCTTTTGATGGTGCGGCCGATCATCTCCGGAACCAGCAGATTGGGCCCTGAACTCTCTGAACTTTGGGCTGACCGAGGTGACAGCAACGGTTGTCTTATCTGTCGGGACTTATCGTCGGGACCTAATAGTAGCCAGCTATCCGTAGAAGTGAAACGTTGTTAGCGCATCCTCCTGTCGGGCTTTCAGGGACCTGGGAATTCACATGGAGCCCAGAGTGGCAACCGGCGAGATACTTACTTCGTTGGGAAGACGACGTCTTGGGCCTGTATATTGGCTATTTGTGACGAAAAGCATGCTCATGGATGCATATTCCACGCAATGCCAGGATTCTTCACCTGCGCTATTTGATATCATGTCAATCGCAATGAGTCCCTCGGTAATCTTTCTGTCCAAAATTCCAGAAAGAAGCTCGTGTGAGAAACTGATCGAGACGACGTTCCAGCCGTCTCCAGATCGCGGGCCGTTGCGTGACTCGGCCGGGACGGGGCTGATGGTCCGTCTCTCGCTCTTTTTTTGACACCGTTGACAAGGGCCGCAAATAGTTCTGTGCCCTCGGCGGCTCGCAAAATGGCGAAGAGAGTGTCATTGAAGGCGGATTCCAGGTGGAGTTGTCTCCGTCCCGGGCCCTGGTCCGTTCCAACCAAAACGCATAAAGCCATTTGAAGATCTGTGAACAATTTGTCCTAGCGCTGGATGCGTTGCATTACGGCAGTGCTGTCTTGTGTTTCTCGTACCTACTGCAGCGGTGTGGGATCGTCAAGGAGAGGACTCCTTCGCATCCATCGTGCCGCGTATCGAAAACCCACGACAGAGTTCGCTTCGCAAGACATCGCAAACCGCCTGCGGCTCTTCTATCCCTGATGATCTCCAGTATGATTGACACTCATCGTTCGAGGTCGTCTCCCAAGTCCATGCACTACGAGCCATCTCCATGGGGAGGCATACAAAATCCCAGAAATCTGCATCGGTGCATCGTCTCAACTGGGCATTCTTCAACGGCCAGTCGCTGCATATTGTGGACCGCCCCCGCAGTGATTGCGCACTAACAGCACTAGTCGATTCGTCGTCAGGGTTGTGTCCCCTTCTCAGGGGCTATCGTGGTCGTGTCTGTTCATCTCGCCGCGACGGGGCTGTGACAGCAGTCCGTCAACCACTCAGCTCGCCGTTTTTATGAATGACCCGACTGGCTGTGGACCGGATGATAAGTGGAATGCAGTTCCTGAGCTTGATACTTGACAGCCATGCGCAGTATATAGGTCTCATAGAAAACATGCGCATGAAGTCGCATTGCTGCGAGGATCGCCTTCCCCTCTTCCCTCCCAAGCGTGTGTAGATGCCACCCAGCGGTTCGCGTTCAACATGGCTGTGAACTCAATAGCCGACGGCCTCAAGGCCGCTCTGACTCCCATGGCCGTTGTCTACTTCCTTGGCCTCTATGTGGCCTACTACATCCTGGTCGCGCTGTACAACATCTCGCCTTTCCACCCTCTGGCCCGCTTCCCTGGGCCCAAGATCGCAGCCGCGAGCTACTTGTACGAGGCCTACTACGACTGGTGGCTGCTTGGAAGATATGGCAAGGTTATTGCACGGATGCACGAGCAATACGGTAAGTCATGGTTGCACTAGTCATGAACACGGTTGAGTTCTGACAGAAAGACCCGAGGCCCCATTGTCAGAATCAACCCCGATGAGCTTCACTGCTCGGACCCTCTCTTCACCGATGAGATCTATGCCGGTCCGGGTCGCATCCGCGACAAGTGGCAGCACCAGCTGAACACCGGCGGCGCCGGCCCCGTGTCCGTCACCGGCTTCTCCACCGTCAACCACGAAGTCCACCGCATGCGCAAGGGCGCTCTGTCCAAGTTCTTTTCCCGCCAGCAGATGCTCAAGCTGGAGGGCGAGGTGCAGGAGTTTGCTCAGCTTGCTATCGACAAGATGCTCAGGTCCGCTGGCAAGGAGCCCTTTGACGTGAAGGAAGCCTTCAACTGCTTCACTGCCGACATCATTTCTCAGTATGCCTTTGGTGAACCCATGGGTTTCATCGCCCAGGAGGGCTGGGAGCCCAACTTCGCCACCTGGGTCAAGTCTTTCTTCAAGAGTGCTTACATGATGAGACACAATGCTCTCGGTAGAAAGATGGCGCAGGTGCTCCCTATGATGGCCGACTACATGGGTGAGGACATCAAGTCCGTCATGAGACAGATGAACGTCGTCATTCCTGGATACATCCAAGCAGCTCTGAACAACCCTGAGAACGGAAGAGTCTTTGCCGATCTAATGGAGTCCAAGACGATGCCCGAGTCCGAGAAGTCCATGTACCGTCTGTCGGGAGAGGGCTTCAACTTCTTGCTGGCCGGTACCGAAACCACTGCCGTACGTCGTGCTCTAACTTTCGAAATAGCATCATGAACTGACCGAAACAGGCCACGCTCACCGTCATCACCTACTATCTTCTGGCGCAACCCACGACGTACGCCCGCCTGATGGAGGAGCTCCGGGGTGTTGACCCCTCGAACCTCAAATGGACCGAGCTTGAGCAGAAGCCTTTCCTGTGGGCCGTCATTCACGAGTCCCTGCGCATGATGCCTGGTGTTTCCCACCGATCGGCTAGAATTGCTCGTGAGGAGGACCTGGTCTACAAGACCCGTGACGGCAAGAAGGAGTGGGTCATTCCCAGGGGCACCCCCATCGGCATGACCTCCATGATCAACCACTGGGACAAGGAACTTTTCCCTGACCCTGACGAGTTCAGCCCCGAGCGTTGGTTGGTGGATGGTAAGCCCAACTACAAGCTCCAAAAGTATCTTCTTGCCTTTGGCAAGGGTAGCCGATCGTGCATTGGCGAGCAGTAAGTCATAGCTTTCCTCAAGTTTTGGGGTCTCCGTACTAACATTTACGAAGCTTGGCTTACTGCGAGGTGTACCTCATGGCGGCCCTGATGGCTTTGCGTGTTATTCCCAGGTCAAAGCTGTACAACACCACCGTGGAGGATATCTCTTACGACCATGACTTGATCGTCGTCCAGACGAAGAAGGGTTCCATTTCTGTCAAGATCCAGATTGAGTAGATGGTGTCAGTGACGGCGAAAGGGTTCAAGCTACGTAGTAACACATTGTGCGTGTGTGTAATGATAATCAACACTCGTTCTATCCGGACCCAAGAAAAGCGACAAAGGAGACTGTCTGTTAGCGCCATGCCACCGGGCTCAAGTGAGGAAGCTCACAGCCGGTATCCTGATGGCTGTCTACTTCTAATAACCTCTTTGCCCACTACCCATTCGACTACCTGCCTCTCGCCATCTCGGCCCCAGAGCCCTGACTGCTAGTAGCATCGGGACAGAGGCCAAGCAGGTGGCCCCATATGCGGTGAAAGTCCAACCTGTCCCGAACTCTTCCACGAGCAGCTGGACGACAGCAACACCGGCCGCGGCCGCAAGGGATCTGACTAGGTTCATTACTATACTTGCAACTCCGGGATTTCTTGGATGAAGGTCCATGTACAATGTGAGGCACGTCTGCTTCGTTGTCAGCAACAATACGTGCCGTGTGGTGGTTCCAAACTCACGTTGCCAATGCCCGTCGACGCGAGACAACAGATGAATTGCGTGATCATAATAAGGCCCAGGTTTATCTTGTACTCGACCGCCCAGCCGTAAAACACCGTTGAAGCGATTACAAGTGGGAACAGATACCATACAGTTCGAAGTCGGGCACGTTCAATCGGGAAGCTCGCGAAGTTGTGTCCGACAAAATCGCTGATGGAGATGCCATGAGACCTCGCCACGGCAGTGTAGTCATGATCAATGATCTTTCCTGCTCGGTGTCAGAATAAAAACATGCATTGGGGGTGAATATACGTACCAACTGCGTATGCAGATATGAATACGGCCAAGCCATACGGCACGTAGCACAGGCCCGCTTGCAATCCATTCAGCTTATACTTCTCCATGGCCAGATGAGCGAGCGAGTCCTGGATGCACGTGAAGCTGAGATGAACCAAGGCGTTTCCCGCAAGTATAAGCGCATCTAGTCGTCGGAAAATAATCTTCAGTTCTCGAAAAGGATTCAGGAAGGCGTGTGTTGATGGGACAAGCGCTTGGGTGTCCGGCTCGGCCACCGCTTTGTCGTCGGGAACTAGGGCTGATGATACCGGCCAGCTGACTTTTCGTTCCATCTCAATGCTATCGTTTACGGTATTTTGGCAGGTTTCGGGTAGGAAGAAAAAGAGGCAGGTCCAGCAAGTAGCTCCGAAGGCGAGAAGAAGCCAGAAAGACTGATGCCATCCTATCTCATCATCCATGATGCCTCCTACGAATGGACCTACAACGGGGCCAAGGTTGACTCTTTTGAAAACGTTAGTGCAATATTTACTTAGGTGATTCTCAAAGCTTACCCAGTCAGCATTGCGCTCATGTACCTACCCCTTGAATGAGCCGGGGCAATGTCGCTGACAACCATAGCTCCGAGAGATAGAAGATCTGACAAAGTCAGCAAGGCTCGATGACATTTGAGGTGGAAGCTCACTTGATGTTCCGGCACTTTGAATCATTCGAAAAATAAGTAGCTCGGAGTATGACCGTTGCAGTGCTAGTCCGATGCACGACACAGAGAACGTAAACAATGAGGCCAGATACACCGGTCGACGTCCAACATGATCGGCAATGTTGCTAAGCAAAGCCGGAACAAGCCCTTGAACGATGAGATAGGATGTTATCGTAATGTTTATGAACTCGATGGATACGTGTAGCTCTTCCGACAGGGTATCGATAATGGGAATGTAGATGAAGACGCTGAGAGGAGCAACAAACGCCGCCAGGGCTGCAAGCAAGACGACCCAGTGTCGCTGCGTCCTTGAGAATCCCGCACAGCGCGATACTCTTGGTGCGGCGTGGTCTGATACGCAAATGGTGGATGATGGGCTAATGACCACGACGCAACCTTCACCAAGGCTCGGTCGTGCTGATGTGTTGGTTTCTTTCATCCTGGGCCGGGCGAGAGAAGATGTCGACACCCAGCAATTCTCTCGACAAGAGGAAGAGGAAGCACATCATTATGGAGGCTTTTAGCCATGGCTCATCTCCGGGGATGTCTTGGCTTGAGAAGACGGGCGTTTTCCCAGTGTTGAGCATAGATGGCAGATGATTGCGGCTGTCTATGATAAGAAGATAAGTCATTCTTTTTTCCCTCTGAGCATAGTATACAGTCGAGCAAGCTCGTGTCCCTTTCGGTCGACGTTGCGAAGACTGAGACCGAATCGGCACTCTCTATCCGGGAGATGAAGTCGACATCGAGAGGTCGTTACACTGTCGAACAAGGCTTTCCAGAAGTTCGCAAGCTTGACCTCGGCGGTTTCACACGCGACGGCACTTTGGTCAACGGTAAATGAAGTGTCGTTTGTTTTCTATCTCATGCTCTATCGGTGCCGGCCTATCGGTATACGTCCCGCCGAGACAAGCCGTGAGAAAGTGAGACAAGCAATCTATTCAAGCTCAACCATCCTGGGGTCCGTCCAAGGGGCTGACAGTCGGGTCCCAACAGACTGGCGCGTACTCGTCCGTCTCGAGCGACTTCATATCCTCGTCCGACAGCTCAAATTCATAGACCTCGGTGTTGGCCAGGATTCTCGCGGGGGTGACGCTCTTGGGCAGGGGGATGTATCCCTTTTGCAGACTCCATCGCAGCAGGACCTGAGCCTCGGACTTGCCGTGCTTGTCGGCGAGGGCCTTGAGGTTCTTTTCGCCCCATCGCTCTCCCCTGACCAGCGGGCTGTATGCCTCGATGGCGACGTTGCGCTTCTGGAGCCACTGGACAATGTCGTTTCTCGCGCACCACGGGTGAATCTCGTATTGTGCGACGGCGATGACGCCACCCTTGCCGGCCCCACGCTCCGCCTCCAGCTCCTTGATGTGCGTCTCGAGCTCGTCAAGGTGGTGCACGCCGTAGTTGCTGACGCCGATAGAGCGGACTTTTCCGGCCTCCTGAGCCTCGACAAGAGCCTTCCAGGCGCCCTTGCGACCTTGGGAACCGCCGTAAGGGCAGTGAAGCAACATCAGGTCAATGTAGTCGAGACCGGTCTCGTTGAGGGTCTTCTCAACCTGGGTCTTGGCACCATCATAGTTGATATGGCGGACCTTGGAGGTGAAGAAGATCTCGGACCGAGGGACGTCCTTGGTCTTGTGGATGGCGCTTCCGCAGCCTGCCTCATTCTTGTACGAGGCGGCCGAGTCGATCTGCGAATGTCAGATCTCCCGGACGAGCTGTGTGGGTCAACGGTGGTCTTACATGGCGGTAGCCAACCTTCAAGGCCTCAATTACGACCTCCTCGGCCTGCTCGGGGGGACTATACGAGTGTCAATGGTGACGCTGCCAGGGCGTGTTTTCACACAAACTCACGTCTTCCAGAGCTACTCGGCTGTCAGTAATTGGTGTCGGATAATCGCGCAAGGGGAACAACACATACACCATATCCCAGCACGGGGATTTCGTAGCCGTTGGGAAGCTTCTGCTTGGACTGGAGGGTGAGAGCGGCGGCCATTGTGTATTTACGCGCAGCAAAGCGTTGTGGAAGTGGTCGCAAGTCAAAGTGAGGGGGTTTCAGTGGAAGGCGCAGATATCGGGACGTGTTCGCAGCCCAGCAATTCGTCCCCCCGAACGAAGCCATTAGTCATGGGGCACTGCGCTCGCTGTACTGGGACAGCTGTGTGCTCTTCCACGGGATTGCGCCTTGCCCCGTTGGCCTCATTTGCTGCAGCTTCGGTGTTGCTGTGCCGAGCTCATCTCATCAGTGCCGTTATCGCACCGCTGAGGGCACTCACGAATCGCGTTTCAGTTGTTTGGGGGCCTGTTTACGTCATACGAGGGGGAGGGGCAACAGGCCATTCCAGACACACAGACAGAACAGGCGGGAGCTTTACCCCGCCATTTGCCCCTCCATCACTGGAAATATCGCAAACACTTGAACATTGCTGCCAATCGTTGGGTAAATATTTTGATATCTCATAAGGTCGTAAGTAAAGCTTTTTGTGTCTAAATGAAATAGTAGCCATCTCATATGATGGTCTCTTCGCCGTCGCCATCTCCCGCTGCTGCCGCGTCGTCGTCTTCGTCGTCGTCCAGGTCGTGGATGGGATACGACAGGATGGCGGCAATGCTGCCCAACATGTCGAGTCGCTGACCGCTCTCGTGGTCGCTGCTCAGAATCCTGACCTCGCCGCCGTCTGCCTTGACCTTATCCACCATTCCCACGTACTTTTTCCTTGTCGGGATGTCGGAGCTGCGGAACAGGGAGTTGTTCATAATAAGAACGCCGCCGCCGGGTCCGATGGCTCCCTCATTGACGGCCTTGGCAACGGACGAAGCTCCGTACCATGCACGCCCGTCTTCCAATCGCAGCCTCTCAAAGAACTGGTCCATCAACCTCGTCTCCTTTGTGAACTTGAAATCCTTCAACTTGGTGCCCATCTCGGGACTCTTCAGGACCTCGTTGAGACTGTGGACATGGCCCGAGTTTGTGTGAATCACGATGGCCTCCTTGGCAATCGCCGACAGCTTCTTGTCCGACTTGTCTCGCCCCTCGTCCTGAATGTATTTTCTGAAGTCGGTAGCGACGAAGCCCGGGCTGGCGAGAAGCAACGGTCTGGGCTGATCGAAATTGACTGTGCGGAGTAGGGAGGTGAGGATCTTTTCGTAGAAACGCTTCATGCCCTGGGATGTCTCGGATGCGGCACTGCGCTTCTTTGGGATGACACTCTCGATGCGCTGCTTCACGACGGTACGGAACTGGTTGATGATGCAAATGTTGGCGATGCCCTCCTGCATGACGACGGCAGCCATGGCGCCATCCTTGTCGTCGGAAAGACTCTCGGAGAGGGCCTCCTTGGCGACGGTGTCCCAGCCCTCGGGCTTGCTTATCGTGAATGGACGAGAGATTTCGAGGTCGAGGGTGTGGTGTTGGCCGAGACTGACGTAGGCATTCTCAGACTTGACGGTGCCGCTGACCTGGAGCTGGCCGACGATGGGGTCGAAAAATGTGCTCTTGACGCGGATAACTAGCATGGTGTGGACTCGTTCGGAGATGGTGCTGCCTGTCTTTGTCTCCTGGACGACCTTGCGCACGGCATGGGCCATGACGAGATCGCCCGGGCTGATGAGGTTGTAGGCGTGCCACTGGAGCGACGGCGGTCAGCATTTGGTTTCGTGGGTTGCGACGCGATGCGGTGCGATGCATTGCGACGGGGGGCAAGGGAACAGAAAAGAACAAAAGCATCTGGCGACTTGACTTACCATATCCTCAGAGTCCTCGGGCAGAAGAGTGACGGCATCTTCGCCAATGTCCTGCGACGACTTGGTCGGGACCAGCTTCATGTTTTTGGTGGCCTGTTGGACTTGCTCCTGGGGAAGACGGCGATTTTTCGCAAAGGAGAAGGGTGAGTCGTGGATGAACATTTCAAAATATCTCGACGCAGATTGGCAGATTGCCTTAGCTTGGGCTGGCCTTGCTGCATGTGGAACAGGGGTCGGGGAGCTAAGGATGACGTTTCTCGGGCGCCTTAAGACAGTCCACCCCGCTGTATCTCCGGTGCGGTGTACCTTTCTACGTATCACTGAAGCACCTCTGTGGGCTTACCTGGGTGCTTGGGGGTCCAAGCGTCTAAGGCTCATCGTTATCTCTACCTTATCGTTTCTAATCTTATCGATAAGGACTGGCCCCGCCACCAACACCATCTTTGGGAAGAGGGAAGGTGTCTGGCGGAGGCTGTGTCGTTTCCTACCTACTTGGTCTGAAGAATGAACAGCCACCGGCAATGATGCGGGGATGACCTTTTGTCGAGCAGTACAAAGTACAGAAGAGCACCTAGGCATTGGGCTGAAGAGCACCTAGGCAACAGAGTTGAGGCTTCACCGGGGGTGTGGTAGCGTTTGCTGCGTGGCCATGGATACAGCCACGTGAGGAGCTACTAAGCAAGCCCGCGGGGAGTCCAATTGGGTTTGGAGTCTTGCTGGATGATCCCAGCTTACGCTCTGTATGTAGGTAGGAGTCTGGAGAAGAAGAGGTTTCGAGGCCAGAGCTCGGTGAACAACACAACAGCAGAGCTGTGCCAGCTTAATGCTGAGTGAGAGCAATGGTCATCTGATTACCGCAGTGGCCAGCACGATTTACAGTTTGACCTTCAGCCATCACCTTAAATCGGCGCCCTGCCCTGTTCACAGACGCACCCCGCCGCCCGACGTTGTGGACAAGATTCCAGATTAGCCTTGAGGGTTCAATCGGGCAGATCATTGATCGCAGATCACCGGACGGTCGTTGTCGTCGCCGTCGGTGTCGTTGCGTTGCGTTGCGTTGCGTTGCCCGGCTTGAGCTCAGGGCACAGTCGGGCGGCGAATGGGCGGACGACGTCATCCATGGATGAAATGGTCCTGAATCCCAGCCGCCAAAAGTCCATCCTCTCTCTCTGTGTTCCCCATATTAATTATGCCTCCTCAAACAAGTAACAAGACACGTAAGAATGCAGCATGCTACAATAAGCGATCCAAAGATGAGCCTGATGTGGATGTGGCTCAGCATGGGGTATGACCCATTGGCATGACGGAGGCCGCTATCCATTCCATGCTGACTTGCTCTGTTGATACCTGCGTTCAAAGTAATCACCCATCAATTGGTTGGGTTGGGTTGGATCGGATCGGATGCATGCTGGCAGTGGCTGTTGACACACAATTCCGGTGCCTGGCTGCACCAGTTGGGGCAAAAGGCTAACCCGAGGTGGTGAAGAGGTGGTGGTGGAGGCGGTGGTGGCGGTCGTCCAGTGTCCTTCCACCAACGTAGTGTGCCCGCGTAGGAAGCCTGGAGGGACGGCGCCGTTCCAAGTGGTGTCAGTCAAGTGTCAGTGTGCGTGTGTCGTCTTTGGTTTCGCCCTGAGCGTCGCAGTGCAGTGCAGTGCACCAGTGCAGTCGGGCACCTCACCTTCCTCTTTTTTAACATCTGAAGCCGGCTGCTGCTGCATTCGGCGCTGCTTTCCTCACCTCAGGTTCTTTATTTTCGCCCTACCTCTAGGCCTATTACCTTACCTTACCTTACCTACCTGCCGCCATCCTCTTTCCTCCTCTCATCCCGCGTTCCTCTTTTCCCTTCCATTTGCTGTCACTCTCGTCTATCGCGACCAACATCGTCGCTGTTACACCCCCTGCGAAGCGGCATTGGCATTGCCCCGTCGCCCTCCGGCCTCCGTCTTGCTCGGGGATTTGCGTCATAAACCGCGGGTTGGTTTGTCGATTAATCCAGAATTACAAACAGGCACGCGAAATACGACATTTGCAGCAGCTGCCTCGGCTCGCATTCCACCGCACCGCACCTTTTGTTCCCGAGGACGGAAGAAGAAAAAAGGAAACAAAACCGTTTCTGGTTCCCCCACAGTCTGCGGCTTTGCGAGGGGAACCCATCCTGGTCAATTGCAAGGAAGCTGTGCGGATCAAGCCGCGCATCTGCACTGCTTTTCAAGGTTGTGTGTGTCACTGTCCAGTCTTGCAGGTCCAGCCAGCCAGTCCAAGTCCAGTCCCCGGCCGAGTCCTGGTGGTGCAAAGTCATCGCTTATTATTACATCGACATTACGCATCGACCTTGCAGTTGCAGTTGAGTTGCTGCATGGCATTTCAGTAGCTTGCGAATACCTACTTACCTTACCTTAACCTGCTTGGTTGAAAGTGTCCCAGAAAAGGTGCGTCGCAGCGGTGCCCTGTCTCTCCCCGACCTCTTCTTCTATTTCGCTGCGCATGTCAACCCCGTCGCTTCGCCCGGAATACGCGGACTGGTTCAACCCGATCCCGCGTACTCCGTATTAGCCTCCATTTCCAAGCATCCAATTCCCACTATTCCCATTTCCCATGTGTTTTCGGCCCCGGCGTCCACGTCCAGGTCCAGGTCCATTCCCAACCACCCGCAGCCCGCCCAACCGCCTCACCACCACCAAAAAAATTAATACCACCACACGCAACACGTTCAAACCGCGCGCGCGCGACTAACACACCGACTGCCAGATACCTTACTTCAATTTGTCCGAGGCGGTCCGCTTCTTTTCGTTTCCATCTTTTTTTTTTCTTGGTTTCCTGTTGCTTGTCGTATCGGAAACGACGGGAACGAGGAAGAGCGGCCTACCAACGAGAACTCGGTACCTCCCACCCCAATCTCCAATCCGCGGGACCGCACTTCTTTGTTCGTCTTGAACTGTGTCGGTCATCTACAACTCTCCGTGGGAGCGCCAATCATCCCGTCCTCCGGCCGCCGCACCCGTTCCCCCGTCCAATCCCGTTCGCGACCATCGGGTCTCTCGGATCGCTCGTATTACTTTTTCACTCGACCGTCCTGCTCTTCACTACCACCTGTTGTCCACCAGAGACAGGGCCGCTTATTCGAGATCCACGAAAGCCACCGAGGGCACTTCTCAGCTTACCTTCCCGCGCTTACCTCGCTCACCCGCGCGCGCGCACCCATTAGCAATTACACACATCTCAGATCACACCGACCCAACTTTCTCCTCCACGACCCAGCTTTACGCGCGGCTTTCCCCTTGCCCACGTTGCGCATGATGGGAAATGTCGACCCCTACGTCCGCCATAAAGCTCTCGGACGCTGGCCGTCGCGATGACGGCCCAGCACCCCATCCTCTGCCTCCGGCTTCCGCCTCCGAGCCTGGTCTGCCAATCCCCGTGAGCCGCGAACCCTCTGTTACGCCTCAGAAGTCGCCAGCCGCTTCAGATTCCCAGACCCAAGGTACGTAAAACAAGCTGCTCTGGAGCCACTCTTCTCATCTCTCACCGCTGGACACTCGACCTGCGGGAGCCTTTGATCGTCGCCCTTGTGGCGCAGACGTGGACGGTGGATGCTAATCGTGGTATAGGCAGCAGCTTTCCGACCTTCGCCAAGAAGACGCCTACGAAGCTGAGCCGGAGTACGACTCCGAATGCGAAGGAGCTCAAGCCCGTCAAGCCTGCCCCCGCCGCTGTCCATTCTCCAGCTGCCATTGACCCGTTATCCCAAGTGAGACGTTCCCTCGGTGCTTCTCAGGGCCACCTAGCTGACATGTTGAAGCACATTTTGATGCGAACCAACACCGATCACACTGTTCCTCCACAACTCCGGCGACCTCCAGACAGTCCTCTTCCCGACCCTGAGCAGCCAACGAAGCTTGCCGTACACGCATTCGATGCTCCAAAGAACAAGTGGGTGCCGTCGATGGGCTGGCTTTGGCGCAAGTACTGACAGGCATGTAGGAAAGTAGGGGGTTCATTCCTGAGTCGATTGAGCATGCGCGGCGGCCGGAGACGTGACGACGATGAGGAATCTGTTTTTAGCGATCAGCGCACTGAGGGCAATAATGCCCATGTCTTTTCCTCTGTCATCGGTTCCGGCTACATCCCCCATCACAAGGAGCCCCCGCGGTACATCCGCATCAAGGCGCACAACAAGAAGAACCGCGAGTTCAATCGCATGTTCCTTGCCCAAGAGCTGACAATCCCGCAACCCGAAGCAAACGACGAAAAAGGCGCCACGGTGACGACGTCGACCGGTAGCCGGCGTTCGGACAATGGCGGCGCAATCTGGGCAACCGAATTCAGCCCAGACGGCAAGTACTTCGCTGCTGCCGGAAAGGATCAAGTGGTACGGGTTTGGGCAGTGATCTCGACTCATGAAGAGAGACGGCGGCATGAAGACGAAGAAAGTGCCAACGACGCCAATGGGGAGAGGCTTAGTGCGCCTGTGTTTCGGAGCAAACCGGTGCATGAGTTCCGGGGTCACACGGGAGAGGTACTCGACCTTAGTTGGAGCAAGAACAACTTTCTGCTATCGTCATCGATGGACAAGACTATTCGATTATGGCACATCAGCAGAAAGGAGTGTCTCTTCGCGGCGAAGAGCAATGATTTCACCACATCAATTTGCTTCCATCCTACGGACGACCGGTTCTTCTTGGCGGGATCCCTTGATTCAACGCTCCGACTTTGGAGCATTCCAGACAAGGCCGTGGCCTACTCGGCGCATGTGTCAGACTTGATTACAGCAGTGGCATTTTCGCCAGATGGCAAGACGGCCATTGCAGGAGTTTATTCGGGCATGTGTATGTTTTACGATACCGACGGTCTCAAGAACGTGTCCCAACTCCATGTCCGGTCTTCCAGGGGCAAAAACGCCAAAGGCAGCAAGATCACTGGAATCAAGACCACGGTTATCGATGAGGAGGTCAAGGTGCTGATTACTTCCAACGACTCGAGAGTTCGTCTGTACAACCTCCGTGATAAGAGTTTGGACGCCAAGTTCAAGGGTCTGGAGAACACCTGCAGTCAGATTCATGCGGATTTCAGTGACAACGGACAGTGGATCGTGTCGGGAAGCGAAGACAAGAAGACGTACATCTGGTCGGTGCGCTCAGCAGACTCGGAGAAGGATAAGCCTTGCGAATACTTTGACGCACACTCTGACCGGGTATCGACGGCCATCTTCGCGCCGACTAAGTCCCGCCAACTTCTCGGCGGCTCGGGAGACCCTCTGTACGATCTGTGCAACCCACCACCCGTGACGCTTATGAGCCTCGAAGAGTCCATCGCCAGCCAGGGAGGCCAATCTGATGACGACACCAAAACACAGGTGAAGAAGCCGGAGGAATCCCCTCAGTACATTGAGAAGTCAAAGCATTTTGACGGCCAGATTTTGGTCACGACTGACCAATCTGGCGTCATCAAAGTGTTCCGTCAAGACTGCGCGTTCATCAAGCGCAGACATGAGAGCCGGCTGACGGGGAGCATGGTGGGTCGGAGCGGAAGCGTCGCAACTCGCACCAGCGTTGGCAGCCATAATCGGTCACGCCGAAGCTCCATCACGCGAGCCGCGGCTCCGGGTGCCTCTCAGCTTAGCTCTGACATTATTTCTTGGCGGCAAGGGATTGAGCATGGACGTCCCAGCTCGATGGTTCTCACGCCATCTCAGAGCGAGAGGTCTCTGTCGCCCAACAAAGCGGCCCGAACCCCAATCAACACCAGTGCAGCCAACCTCGCGTCAGAAGCGCGGAAACAACCGTATGCCGGCTCACCGCAAGCGCGGCCGCAGCTGCCCGCGAGTCCGACGTCAAGCCGGGCATCCCGCGAGAGGGGTCCGTCAATCCCGCCGACGCCGAGCTTCTCGTTCCGGTCGGCGGACGAAGACGATGCTGAAAGCGATGAGCTTCGGCTGGATCCTGCAGGCGCAAGCTATTCGTTCTGGAACCTAAACCGATGGCGTGGCATCTCGTCACTGCGCTCATCTGTATCGTTCAGCAACGTGAGCGCTGCGCAGTCACAAGGACAAGGCCGGCACAGCATGAGCACGGCGGACACTACACCGACGACGGCCAGCAACGTCACCAAGGCGTCTCGGCGCAAGAGCATCGGCCCGGGCATCTTCGACAAGACAGTCGAGGAGGAACAAAATGGCACGAGTATAGAGAAAGACATTACAGAGAAGGTCGAGACCGATCCCCAGCTGCTGCGACCTGGCGACAGCGGCCCCAACGGCCGTATCAACTCTATAGTTAGCCGCCTTAGCTCGGAGTACACCAGCGACGAAGGCGATCAGATGAATTGCCAAAAGTGCGGCAGTCGAGAGTTCAAGGCCAAGAGGGTCGGCGGGCGACAACGGCTCATCTGCGTTGGGTGCGGCAAGCTCGTCGAGGATGGTAAATGAAAAGAGTAAGTGAGTGTGAAATTTAGATGACGACGACGATGGATGAATGAGTGTCTACTTGGATTTGATGTTCTGGACACAACTTGACGAGGCGCATTAGTCATGAACAAGATACCATATACCCCCGTAACGGCTGAAGAGAGACCAGGGACGAACAACAGCATACATACATATATTTGGCATTTTGTTTATTCAAGGCGATCTGGGGGGGAAGATGTAACAAGCAACGAAAGGCGCAGGTTCAGGATTGGAGTACATAAAAAGTTTCCTCGAGACGTATGCATTTAATTTACTTTGGTATCTACCGAGACGCCTCCCATGCTTTTTTTTGCTCCTGAACTTGTGAAATCAATTTGGAGGCCACAGTGAGACCTGCTGTCACCTCAGAGACATTTTCCAGTCGGATCTCTTCCCAGTTTGCCCGCCGAGGGTGTACCCCCCAGACACCGTGGACCCGTCGTCGGGCTTCTTCTCGGCTTCTTCGGCCTCCTTCCTCTTCCTCTCGGCCTCGGCCTTCTTGACGGCCGCGGCGGTGTCGTCGGCAGCCTTCTTTTTCGCCAACTGGCCCAGCTCCTGGACGGTAGTGGTCAAGCTGCGCGGGTCAGCGCCGCGGATGGTGGCGCGGCCGCCGTTGTAAGGCTGGCCGTTCTCGAAGAACATGAAGGTGGGCATGGCGGTCACGCCGTAACGGCGGGCGACGTCGGTCGCAGAGTCGACGTTGACTTTGACAAAGACCAAATGGCCCGGTTGGCCGTGGGTGTTGGCGAGGTTCTCGTACATGGGCTTGATTTGATGGCAGGGCCCGCACCAGTCCGCGTAGAAGTCGGCAACAAGGTACGTGTTGGCGGACTTGAGCCGGTCAAAGTCGGCGAGGTTGGAAGCGTGGATGACGACCATGTTGGATGTCGCTGCTGCTGTGTGGCTTTCTGGGTGCGCAGTTCAGTTTGGAGTTTCAATGGTGAGAAGCAAGATTCCTTGGCTCTCTGTGTGGCGTTTATATGTTAACTGGGGGGTTATGTGAGTTTGATCATAGCCGTCGCGTTGTGAGTTCAAAATTAAAAATCCATTGAAAAGTCGCAATTGTCAGCTTCCATTTGCAGCGACTGCAACTGCAGGTGGGGTCAGCCGCCGAGGAACCTTCCAGGTGCTCTCGCCCGGGGAAGGCGCTATTGGCTCCCTGAAGCTTCCGTCATTGGCCACCCATCATCCGTAATCCACGCCGACCACCTACAGAGGCTCGAGAAACACACGAGAGAGCATTTGTCACTTTCCATCCTTCGCTCTGACAGGCTCAATGAGGGTATTCTCCTGTACCTCATGCGGCCGTCTGCATGTGTTCTCCAAGATCGCAGGCGCAGTTCCACACCCCTCCCTGGTACAGGCCGCCGAACCGGCGCCTTCTGCATACGACCCAAGTCACTGGATCTCGACCGTCTTGTGCATCGATCTACGCATACCTTAGCTGGTCACAATACTAAGGTATTGCCGATCTTGACGGTCAAGCCGGAAGGGCGCCTTTGCTCGACTATGCGACAGGACAACCGCCGTCTTGACAGAAGAGGAATACCAGCACCAGAGACCGCCAGGCTATCTCTCGATCTCAACTGCGATCCTCGCCATCCACTACGCACCATCCCAGTCGATATCTATTCCGGCACTGCGATAACGACTTCTCATTCCCCCTCACTTCCCCATCCAACTTGCCTTCATTATGCGCCCATCCACTAACCTCCTGTCGACGATGGATCCGTACTTCCGTCATCGGCGCACCACTTCTCCTGGATATGGTCCAAGGTTGACCAAACAGCCGCCCTGGAGTTTCTGTTTCTGTTTTGCAAGCGCAAAGCTGGTGAGGGTGAAGGCCCCAACTGCGGGGGGACACACAAACCTCACAGAGGCCGGGTCTGTGGACGGCCATCGTCAAGCGATGTGGCCACGATACACAACGTAAACCTCGGCCGACCCAACAGGTTCTATTTCAGTTCTCGGGCCATTTTGCCAATAAGTCTTGCAAACAAGAGGTCGGAAGAATGAACCAACAGCCTCTCAGTTCCCTTTGTCCCGGCGTCAGATGACCCCTTGGAATGTCTCGCAAAGGTCGCAATCCCCCCCATTCTCAAAGCGCCCGCCTGCCCCCAGCTCCAACCTCATCCATGGCTCTCGCCGCCCCTCCACGCGGGCCTTTCACACCTTCACGACCCTCATCGGCGCCTATATTAGCGCGAGCAAGTCGGCCGTCGAGACTCTCGAGCTGACGCCCATGTACCCTTCAACTATCCGCGGTCTGGCCCAGCCTGGTCCCTGCAGACATCTCTCGCCAAGTGGATGTGCCTGGAGATCAGGCTGTCTCTAAATGACGGAGGCGCTTCCAAGTGTCAAAGACGTAATCTCATTCGATGACCGCAAGGCTTAGTGCTTCTGGCCTCGCCGGCCCCCACCTCTACAGTCAGTACAAGCTGGCTGGAAGCTTTTAGGGGTAGTATTCAAGTGTCCATGGCAGAGTTTCTCCTGCCTCAAGCGCCGGCGGCGAGCGTCTCGCGATGCTTTTCATGGAGAATGACGGTTGTGAGCCTATGAAACAGAAAATTTGGTCTGGATTCCATACAATCCCATGGTCTTAGAGGTCGATAGGAGGTTGGCTGTAACCTCCTTTCCGGAAGAGACTCTGTAGATCAGGAGACTGGCGCTGGCTGTTCAGCAAACGCGAGACGAGCATCGTAGGCAATTCATGTCTTGAAACAGGATTGGATGACTCAAGTGTCGACATTAGCGACGCTCCAAGGTTAGATATATTCCGGGTAGTCGGCGAGTTCATATAATGTCCCTGGACCGCTGGTCAGCTTGGGTTCTGTGACCATCGTGTCTCTACAATCAGCTCTTGTCGTATACAAACTCAACGTCTCTTGAAATATCCAACTATGGCTGCTTATCAATCGTTGAACTTTGGTTTCGAGCTCGAACTCTCGTTCAACAGTAGCAAGAAGCACAAGACGTGGCTTACCATGGCTCAAGACACTAGCGCCCGTCTCACCAAAAAGGGGATCAACAACCAGGTCAAGGAAAAGGTAGACCCAAACTACCGCAAATGGTCCATCGTTCAGGAGATTACCATCCCTCAACATCCATCCAAGAACAACTGTTTGTAAAGGGTGTCCGAGACGATGAGAAAAGACTGACCGTTGATCCAGGGGCACTTGAACTGGTGTCTCCCGTATTCAGCCTCGACTCCCTCTGGCTGGCAGACACGGGCAACATCTTTTCCGCCATCCAGAAGCATTCGTCGATCCAAAACATTCCGCAGTGCAGCACCCACGTACACATCAGCCAAGACGGCCAGGACTTCTCGCCGTATCAACTAGCCGCCCTGTCCAAGGCAATTCTTACCTACGAGGCATGCTTCGACGCCTTGGTGCCCGCTGACAGAGAATCAGCATATTGGTGCCAAAGCAACCGCTGGAATCCAATCATGGCACGCTGTCAGACCCTGGAGGATTGTTTGGATATCCTCGACACGGCCTCGCAGCGCGGCACATCCGCCGTCGTCGAGGCGATGTGCATCTTTCCCGCCTCAAGCGCGTACGGCCGGGCCCACGGCAGAAAAAAGGATTTTGTCCACGGAAAGGTCTACAAGTGGAACTTTGCTCGCCTTTTCGGGAATGAAAACGGACGAACGATCGAGTTCCGCCAGCCTTCTGGGAGCACACGTGCCGAAGACGCCATTGGCTGGGTCCTGTTGACGTTGACCTTTGTCGCGGGGGCCACCGGTGGTGGAAATTGTATTGGAGCTTTGGAAGCCGGCGGCGATGACCGAACTGAGTTTTGGCACCTTTTGTGTCATGGGGCGGAGGTTATGGGACTGGACCCTTTCTTGCTTGATGTTCTCAGTGGCTTTATCGCTCGGGCTTCAGCTTAAATCTTTCATCATCCTGTTCCAGAATCTGGTTCCCAGTCGTCTCCATAATCACAAGTCAATCTTTAGTCCTTGTCGTCCCAATAATCCTTATCATTCGCACTCGCCCAGATGGCAAAGCTCTTTCCATACACTCATCATGAAGATTCATGCACATCAAATGTGTTTCTGTCTTACAAATTCTGGTCACGTGGCTCAAGTTCAATGGGTATCATGTGCAGTTGGCGTCGTCCGGGCTGACCGATTGAGATCCGGAGCCTGACCTCCGCGAAGCCCACTTAGCCGACGTCCGGACTCACTCCGCGTAACTCTTTCCCTCCTGGTTTTGTTCTGGTTCGGGCCTACATCCGGCGTGTGTTACTACCTTGAAAGGTGCAATTAATATACCTGGTGCGCCGTTGTCCCAACGGACACTAGTATCTTAACTGGCGAGGGTCGTTTTCCTCATTCTGATTGAGCGAACCAAATTGCAGTCAAGGAGAGGAAAGGTAGCTTCCGTTAACTTATCCAGCTGACGGGGCTTCCGGAAGGGAATGCAACGCAACCGTTTTCGCTTGACACAGCTTTAGTATTTAAACTCTTGAACTTGGCATTGATGCTTGGTTTGATCGCCAAGATCGTCAGCCGCTGTAGAAACCCATTCTCAATCTCTGTCAACAAACCATCTTCAAGATGGGCGTGATGAATCTCTTGGTTTCTGGCCTGTTACTGTTGGCTTCTGTTCAAGCCCAGAGCACTGCTCCGGCATGGGGACAATGTCAGTCTGCATTGCCTTTGGTTCCAAAACATCAGCACTAATATGACGCCAGGTGGAGGGCAGAATTGGACCGGCGCAACTTCTTGCGTGAGCGGATACACTTGCTCAGTCTTGAAGTAAAGGCCTCTGTCCACGAGAAGTGTTCAACCACTGACCATGAATAGCCCTTACTACAGCCAGTGTATCCCGGGATCAAGCACACCAACAACCACATCGGCCAGAGTCTCAAGCACACCAGCCGTAACTGGCACCAGTACCCGTGCCACGACGACTTTTGTGACAGTGACGACAACAGCAGCTGGCGGCGGCGGTTCCGTCCCCACGACCCTTGTCTCCGGTTGGTACTGGATTCGTGCGGTCGCCTCGCCAAACTACCACAGCTACCTCCAAGCCAAGCCCACGGGCACGCCCAGCAAGGCCTATCTCGATTCGCCCAGCACTGCCGGTCAGTTCAAGATTGAGGATGGTCAACTGGTTCACCTCACTGGATCGTCTTCGCTGTACCTCAACGTCGAGAACCCTGCAGACAAAACCCAGCGGAAGCTCGAGACGTGGTTTGCGACCACTAAGAACACGTACGGCACGTTCGCCTTCCAGGGCGATACACTTACATGGAGCACTCCGGATATCAACCGCCCTAACCTGGCTGCCTGGCTTGTCTGCGAGAATCAGGAAGTGTTCATCAACACGGGCGCTTACTTGTACCAGACGCCGGCAGGGTGTTATGATCAGACTGTGAGTGAAAAAAGCTCCTACTTGAGCCTTCGTTTACTAAACTGCTCAGATACACTCTTATGGAGGCTCAACCGCAGATCTTTAACTCTCTCCACACCAGATAGACTCCGTCCGAAATACTCAGAACCATTACTTCTCATACCCATAAATCTCTTCGCACAAACTTGGCTTCAGACTGTTGTCTATGCGTGGCTCTCTTCGGTCTTCGTTCCCAGCTCCTTCGCAGGGCTTCTCATGACAGTCTTGGTGGTCACGTTGAACCAATGTTCTCCGACGTAAGAGACAACCCAGCCCCTGCCGTCAGACAGCGTCACGTTGTCGAACTCCTTCGGACCAAAGTGCCTCTCTCCGTGCAGCGCGCCATGGCTCGTGAAGGCATACCAGACGTTGAAATGCATGCCGTCGCCCATCGGTGTGAGGCTGAAGGTGATTTGGTTCGCGGTAGTGTGCTCGATTGGATCTTTGCAGACTGTCTCTGTGACTGTAGGGACTATGCGCGACGCGGGCATGTCTACCCGGCACAGCACAAGGCCAGAGCTGGGGGTCGGCCTGATGGTGAATTGAGCACTATAGAGATATGATGTCAGTCATTTGAACCATCGAAAACTGAGCTAAAATGTACGAACAAGCTTCCTTCTGCCGGCGTCTTGCCACCGGCAAACATTTGGTGGATCTCGAAGATTGGCTCTTGGGCTTGGAGGACCGGACTGCCGAGAGCCAGGCCTGGGAGAAGGAGAAAACCCAAGAAGTTGCGCATGTTGACGTTGATGGCGAGAATGAGGTGACAGCTGTGAAGTTTCTGAATCTCTTGAATTGTCCTGGGTCTCAGACTGCTGTTGGCGGGGGTTCCTCGCCCCTTTTATCCTCCATCATGTCTGTGAGAAACCCCTTTGGCTCTTGGCAGGTGGTACACCAAAGCTGAAGCTAAACAACTCACGATGCGCCAGCGGAGATGCAAATTTTTCCACAATCTTTGCGAACGGCCGATGAAATGCCGCAAGCTTCACTTCCTCGCACCATCATGATGCCCCTGTCTTGCGAGCTCGGCGAGGCAGCCTCACCGAAGCTCCCAAAATAAGCCCACCATGTGACTATCGGAGTAATACCCGGGTGCAAACATCGAGTTGCCAGGGTTATACGAGGCTCTTCAGGGCTTCGTACAACCAAGCAAGCCGCATCGAGATCTTCCAATCGGCTCGCTGCCCGGCCGAACTCACAGAACCCAAGAGTCTTGACATCCACGTGTAGCGACCGAGACAGGCCAGACGCACCACAGACGATGCTCGCTTCTCTTTAACAAACAAACTTTTGGTATCCCATATTTTTGACTATCCACATTCGTCTAAACGCTAATCGTACGGAAGACACTAAACTCATCTCCGGTAGCCACCAAGCTGCCAGTGATCTGAGGGTGCCAGTGCAGCTCCTTGACGTTAGACAGGTAATGCACAAACAGCAGCTGAGGCGGGACATCCTTGACACCGCCAGTGTCCTTGCTCTCCTCGTCGTCGAGCTCGACAGCCAAGTCCCACAGCGTGACGGTGTTATCGGCCGCCGCAACAGCGACGATGCTGTCGTCCGTGGGGTGCCACTCGACGCTCGTGATCTGCTCCTTGTGGTAGTTGAAGCTGGCGATGGGAGAGGGCTTGTCCTTGGCGGACGTCGAGCTCTGCTTCCACTGGCGCAAATCCCAAACGGCAAACTCGCCGTTGTCGTCGCCAGAGGCGAGCAGATGCGTTGTCAACTTCGACCACGACATGACGTTGACATCGGCCGAGCTGACCTGCATCGTCAACGCAGGCTTCCTGCTCTTGCTGCGCACGTCCCAAACGCGAATGGTACCGTCGCTCGAGGCGGACGAGAAGACGGACTGTTCGGAGGGACTCCACTGGATCTCCTCAACGGAGCTGGTGTGGCCCTGGAATGGCCTGGTGTCGGTGACGAAACCGCCGCCGTCGGTGCGTGTTGTGACGTAAATGAGACCGTCGTTGTCACCGGTCAAGAGCTTGCCACCAGGGACAAGAGGGGACCAGTCCACTGCGTAACCCTCGGCCTTGTGAGCGCGAATAGTTGAGACTGGCTTGTTCTGTTGGGCGGTGATGGTGGTGCCCGGGTTGTCGAAGGAGTAGAGGTGAGGAGTAACATCATGAATGAAGACGTTGGAAGATTCGGTCATAGTCGCGGTAAGGGTCGTAGGGGGCTTGGTGGGATCTTGGTTGGGGATCTGGTGGGCGCGAACTCGGTTCGTGGTCGAGTTCAGGGGGATCGCCTTGTGTTCGAGAATGGGGTCGGAGTCCTCGTCGTCGTCGTCGTCTTCATCATCATCGGAGTCCTCCTCGCCCCTCTCCATGCGGCTCAAGCCGCTGAACTTCATGACCAACAGCTCGTTGTCGTTCGCCTTGGCGTTCTCTGCTTGTGTGCCGGCGACGGAGTACATGGTGGCGGGGTAGACCTTGCGGTTATCGCCAAGGCTGTCTCGCAGGATATCGAAGGAAAGACACGGCCAAGGAGTGCTGATGTTGTGCAGCATCTGGTAGGTAGATGGGTCTGGTGCAAGCGACTGGCCGGGTTCGAGCTTGTTACGCCCGACGATGAATGTGCCTTGGTCAACCTCCATTGCGCCTGATCTGTTAGTCTGTAACTAGCCCAGAGGATCGCAAACTTCTTACCCTCCTTCTCCTCGGCTTCTCTCTCGGCATCTGGGCGTCCGTCAACACCGGCTTCCATGATGCCATCCTCACTCTCGCTCTCGAACTCGTCCTCGAATTCGTCCTCGAACTCGCCCATGCCGGGGTCCTTGTCGTCGATCTCCATGCCTTCAGGGCGATCGCCACCCTTGAGGGGCGCATCGCCCATTTCGACGTCGGCAGCGCGCTTCGACATTATGCAGTGCTTTGGGTGATAATTAGTGTCGAAAAAGAAGCGGCCGGTATGCGCTGCGAATTGTGAAAAAGCAGTGCTGCAGAAAAAAAAAAATTAAGGCCCCGCGATTTGTGGCGCGTGCCGGCCGATAGGTACCTACCCCGCGTGGCGCTAATCTGCGCGGGAACCGTTGCGGTGTGGCTTGAATGAAATGTCACGTGGCTCAGTTCCCCCGACGCGTCGCGCTTTCCATTGTCTCACTGGAGTCACAGTGCCTTCGGTGTTGATTGCCCCGCCATAACGAGTGACGGCCTGACCTTCCATCTCGACGGCATCGGGCTGCTTCCTAACCGACCACCGCACTCTCTGCTGGACCCAGCAACGCCTCTCCCCTCGATGATGTCTCCGAGAAGAGTACCGTCATCATGGCGACGCATCAAAACACCTTCAGCGTCATCTCGAATGGCGCTCCAGGCGGTGCTCCGAGCAGGCCGCCCATGACGTCGAAGCAGGCCCAGAAGCTCTACAAGCAGGCGAACAAGGTTCCTCGACGATCAAAGGCCGAGCAACGAAAGTGGGAGAAGGAGAGGCAAGGGGAGATCAAGAAAGAGCTGGAGCGGGAACGCGCTGCTGTCAAGGCAAAACAGGCACGAGATCGAAAGAAGGCAAAGGAGGAGGAGGCCCGCGAGAACCGACGACGACAAGGGCAACCCCTATTCGATTGTCGTCCCAGTCAAGATACTATTGCAAGATTCGTACGTGGGAATGGGACGAGCAGGAAGAGGGACTCGTCGGGTGAGCCGATCCCCGAAACCGAGAAACCCAACGTCGCCACGGCGACCAAGTTGGCAGATCATGCTCCCACCAGCAGCCAGTCGACACGCTCGCCCCGAAGTGCGGCTTCTCAGGAGCGCCGGGTTTCCATGCCGCCGCCACCTCGTCCCTCTCAAAAGTTCAAATCAAACCCTTCTGCGCCCACGACGTCTCAGTTCAAGACCCCGCCAGTGTTGAAGACAAATCCCGTACAAGCGCCACGGCCGCCTCCTGTATTCAAAGCGCCGGTAATTAAACCGGCTCATGGTGATTCTACTTATCCCACACCTGTGGAGAATCCACCGAAACCGCCTGCAAAGTCAAGAACGAAGCGATTCATGATGCCCAAAGGACTCTTGCCAGGCCAGCAGCCCACGAATCTTCAGCCCGTTAAGCAAGAGAAGCAAGACTCGGTCAAGCAGGAGCCTGTGAAGCAAGAAAATGTTCGTCGGGAAGCTGTCAAGAAAAAGGCAGACACCGCTCAGCTAGGGGACCAGAAGCCTCTCGAGCCGCGTGAGCCAACACCCAAGTCCACAGAGTGCAAGAAAAGCGAGGGAAAACCCTTGAAACCGCCAATTCCGGCCGAAGCAACCCCGGTTGAGACTTCAAACTCTGGGATCAAACGAGTCGCAGGGGGGCAGATGGAGCAGAGAGGCAATGAGCAGGAGCCAGTTCAGCATGGCCTGGTTAAGCAGGTGCCGGTTGAGCGAAGGCAAGCATTTGAGCCGTCACGGATGCCTCCACCACCAATATCATCACCGCGACGATCCACTTCTCTGATGCCGCCACCGAATATGCCCCCTCCTCCAATTCCTCGATCGCGAATGACTCCCCCGAAAGTGCGCTCGTCACCGGCGCCATCACTGAAGGAGCTGTCGCCTCAGAGGCCGTCGCCGAGCACCCAGGCCATTATCCAGGACTGCTTCGACGACTTCTTTCCGACAGCTTCGCAGTTGGCCCTAGAACTCGAGGATGGTGAGCCTGATGAGAATTCACAGGCCTTCGCCCAATCTTCCCTCAAGGAATACGAGTCTCCTCGGTTTACCAACTTGGAAAATAGTCTACCAGAGCGAACGCAACGGCCTGTTTCGGCCCGGCCGGTGATCCGCGATATGGCATCACATCAGGCCAAGAAACCACGTACTGAGGGTGGCGTCGAGTCTCACAAAAGCTCAAGAGACTCTAGAACAACTGCAAAGCCGTCCAGCGCTCGCTTCACCAGCGTGCACCACACGCCACGGGCAGAACTGCCTACCACTACCAAATTTCAGACACCTGATCCCAAGCAACGAGAGAATCAACGCTATACACAGAAACCAAACAGGGGTTTGCCGGGTCGAGCACCTTTCGCGCGCCCGGCCCCTACGAAACCTACACCTTTCAGAGAATACTGCCAGACGACAACAAAACCCACCAGAAACGACCACCTGCACAGGACACCGATAACGCCCAAACCCAGGGGCATTCTACAGGAAATCAGTCGCAACCACATTCCTCAGCCGAAGCCTCCGGCCGCTGCGAAACCCGTATTCGACGACTTTTTTCCACTGATTTGTACTCAGGACTTGATGATGTCGTCGCAGGAAGTGTTGGAGATAGAGTCCCCGGCGAAGGTGGATAGTGAACCGTCCTCCGGAGGTTCGCTGGGAGGTCCCGAGTACCAACCATCACCCCTGATTGAAATGGACTTGGCGGCTATTGATTGGGATGACGACTTGGATGACTTTTGAGACGCATGGAAGAAGCATTATCACGGTGTTTAGGGGCCCCGTGAGACATAGCAGCATTTTGACAACGGACAAGTATTATAGACGATAACATTGAGCATTTCAGGGGACGGTGGTGCAGGCGTTGTATACCCTTAGAACAAGCAGGACACGAGTTGGTCTTGGAATGAACAGCAAGAATTTCAACGACATGATACCAAATGGTATATTCATCCTGGTTAAGGATAAATCAGATTTAGCCCTTGTGGGCTCTATACACAATAACCTCAGAGTGATCGAGGCTGGAAGCTATGTAATGTGGATCTCTGTCATGTATCTCTCGGTTTCCTAAGCCTTTGAGGATCCCATCTGATGCTGATGGCCTCGTGGAAACCACTGACGCCCATGCAGCGTGTAAAGCAACGCAAAGCCAAACCTATACCATGATCGGGGGAATCTCCGTTCCAGTGAAGCCAACCTCCCAATTCAAACGCCGAGCCAATGCATCCCGCTAACCCGGATGACGCCAACCCTCTGCCTGTGGCTGCCAAGCCAACAATCCTTGCGATCGTCGCCGCGATAATTAGAGATAAATACCAACCCAAGAGCCCTTGTTCCCAGCTTGAGTGTCACATCCATCGACCGAGCATATGATCTTACCCTCGGGGTTGGACGGTAAGCCCGTGTTTCGGCGCTTGGCCGTTGGTTTACGATTCTCGAAACATTCCTCGCAGTACACCTAAATACAGTTAGTCTCAACCTAGATTCTCTGCAAATGGGGCGGGACATCTTACATGTCCACAGTCTTTGAGGGCCCAGAAGTGGTGCTCGCTACGCTGCCGCTTGCCCTTGCGTGATGGATGATTTTCGCTCGCGGGGACGTCGGGATCGTAGGCGAGCTCTTCGTTGCAGCACGGACATATCACGACCATGTCAGAGCCTGTGTCTCTCGTGTAACCTGGCTTCGCAGGAGGCGGAGGCTGGTGTACGGGTTTTGGGGATTCCGCGCGGTCGAACGCGTTATGCTCGTACTGCAGCTGAATGTTCCCGAGCGGGTTGTTAAGGTCGCCTGGGTTGATCCGATTATGCAAAATGCCGAGAAGCTGAACGTCCTCCTCTTGAGCGGGAAATAGACGGAGCGGGTACAGATGTCTCCTTAGACCCGCAGCCAGACCACTGAATGCGCTCGCAGGGTTGTAAGGCATGAAACCGCCTCGGTCTCTGTGCTCCCGATTTCTCCCTGGAATTGGAGGCAGTTGTCTGTCGGGTCGGCGGCGCGGGACTTCGGGAGAGTCATCCGTAAGGTCAATCACGTTGGGTGCGTTGCCGGCGAGGATGCTGCTGTCGCTTCGTGCAAGTGCTGGAGGGTTGCGTCCCTGCGAATTCTGCCGTCGAGGGTTCACGCTTGGTCGTGGCGCATGGGATTGAACGGGACTGTCTGGCTCGTTCGTGAGGTCGATTACATCAGCTGGGCCTTGCTGGTTCTGCTGAGCTCTGCGTTGGGGTCGCTCCTGCCTAAAGTACAGTTCCAAGTCGACCAGCACATCGGGACCTGCACTTGCGCCGTTCGCGGCGTTGGCCTGTCTTGGTGCTGCCATATTGCCGGGGCGGTTGGGTCGCTGTGCTCTGTGTTCTATGAGGGGCGGCAGTCGATCGTCAAGCTCGTCTAATTCGGCAAGAAGGGCAAGCTCGAGCTCGCCTTCGAGATCAGGGGACAAAGGGTAGGAATCGGGACGAGAAAACAAGTCGGCGTATGGGTCAGCTGACGAGTCCCGAGAGGGTGATGTGTCTAGGTCTGAGTCCGGCTCTGGAGATTCGGACAGCTCCTCCGGGTCCCAATCGTGTTGTGCGTCGGCTTCAGAGTCGAAGGAGGGCGAACGCGGACCGAGTCGATCGGAGGGATTGGAGTTGTGGTCGGAGTGCTCAGAGACCAAGTCCTCGGCAGCGGCAAAGAATTCGTTGTAGGCCAAAATGTCGTCGTCGTCGACTGCTGGGATATCGATATCGGAGGAGAAAGGTTCAGGCGAAGAAGGTTCAGGCGAAGTATCTAGACTCATGATCCAGTTCCGAGCCTGGTGGGTTGGCGCTAGAGATGTGTTAGTGTCCTGAGCCCGAGTAATGCGAACAAAACGGTGTGCACGAACAAACCGTGTCGTCAAAAATGCGCAGAGCAAGGTCCAGGGAAATCCAGGCCACAGGTAGCTGTGAGGCGTACCTCTGTACGTCAGGTATGGGTCGTGGCGCTGAGTCGCGGCTTCTCGGTGGAGAAATAGGGTAGGTAGGAGTGAATCTCCTACGACGGGCGCGAAAGTTGTGCGACCATCCCGTGGGCAAAGTCGTGCGCGGTCGGATTCCCAGCTGCGGAGGCGGCGAAGTTGTCGGGGTTATGGTGTTGCTGTTGAGAGCAGGTCTGGCGGACAAGGTGCACGCAGCCTCGAGATTGCCTCCAGGCCGGGTGAGAGGTGTTGTTGGTGGCGGTTGCGTTAATGTTGTTTAGATCCGAATGGATGGACGGAGCACCCGACACTGAACGCCTTAGATAAGCTCACACGGTGCAGGGGCGATTGAACCCGATAAGCTGGACCCCTCTGCGCCAACAGGGAACGTGGGTACCTGCCTGCCGAAGGGATGTCGCTAAGCGAAGAACCTTGACAGCGCCCATCACAATGACGGTGCAAATTGGCGTTAGGCCTACGGTGCTTATGTCATACCTTGGCCCCCAAGGAAAGGTCACTGAGCGTGTAATCGTCTCGGTGGTGATTCACTGGGGACGAGAGTCTAGATGCCGGACTGTTCTCACCTAGGTACCTAGGTAGGCCTGGGGAATTACTGCGCACCAAGATCGACAGATGGCGACGGCCAATGCCCTGCAAAGGCGCTCCGTCGCAAGACAAAATCGAGGCTGTTACCCCAGGAAAACAGCACTCCCAATACATCCAATATGAGCCCAAGACGTCGGATATCATTTTGATAGACTTGTCCGCCCCATTACTACCTATAATACACATGCGGCAAATCCGGATACTTCCAGCTACTTTTATTCCGCCTTAACTCCAAACACAGAAACGACGCCATCCTCGTTGACAGAAACCAGCTGCTTGGCTCCGGGGCCCCATTTCACAGACGCCGCCGCAACGGAACTCCTGAAAGGCTCCGACCATGCCTTGGAGCTCTTGATGTATTGCTGAACAGTAACACCTCCCGCACCACCAGTGGCGAGGAACTGGCCGGTGTAGTCCCACGCCAAAGACTGGACAGGTCCGCCCGTCTCCAGCGTCTTGGCTCTAGCAGCGTCTCCCTCCTTGCGCAAGTCGAAAATCGTAACCGAGCTCTGGCCCTTCGCCGTAGCCGCCAGCCAGAATCCGTTTTCTGAGAAAGTCACAGCCTCAACGGGCGCGCCAAGAGAGAACGCAGTGGCGAACTCGAGGCTTGTCGTGTGGAAGAGCTTGATCTCGCCGGAAACCGTACCAGCGGCGAAGAGGTGGCCGTCAGGGTGGAAAGCAGAGGATGTCAAAGCTGCGGCAGTCAGTGATGGGCGCAAAGAGCTGTGCGACGGGCCAGCAACTTACAGGCGTCTGTGTATGCTCTGCTGACTCTTCTCAGAGCGTGGAGATCGTAAAATGCAATGCTCTTGTCCGAACCAACGGAAGCAAGCAGCTCACCCGTGGGGTGAACACTGAGCGACGTGGCAGGTCCAGCGTGCTCGGAGAGCGACGCAATTTCCGCACCGCCCTCGAAGATCTTGACGGATCCCTTGCTCGTGGCAAAGATGAGCTTGCTTCCAGTCCAGGCAGAGTCAAGAACGGGCTCATTGACTGCAACCTGGCGTTCAACCTGCTGCGCTTCGACCGAGTATATCGCCGCTTGTCCATCACGGGCACCAACGGCAGCATAGCTACCCTCGAGGGCAAGAGAGGAGGCTTGCGAAAGGGATGTTGATGTGGAGGCCACAGTGTCCAAGGAGGCGATATCATCCGGGGTAGCCCAGCCCTCAGGAACTGGACGCTTCTTGCGACCCTTGGACAACCTGCAAAGTGTCAGTCAACCGCAGCAATACACTCATCCTTGGAAAGACATACTCTTGATGCTTGGCGCTGACCTTCTCGGCCAGCTCTTCGGGAAGGGCTTCGGCAGAGTCGATAGCCATTGCATCTCCGTTTGTAGCCCCAGCGGTGACGCTGACCTTGGACAGCGCCTCTCTGGCCTCATCCCTCTCTTTTGTCAATCTGGCGATAACCCTGACGGCGGCATCGTGTTGGTACAGAGCCGTAGCGAGCTCCTCTCTCGTTCTTGCCAGCTGCTCCTTCAAGTTGAATGTCTCAAGGGCTAGCGCATCCCACTCGTTCTGGAAGGTCGCCAGCAGCGCTGGGATGGAGGTAAGGGTCGGGGGTCGAGGTCGGACGATGTGCGACTGGGTCAACGGGAGGAGATCGTCGGCCGTCAAGGCTTCGCCGCTGACGGGCTCGGTGCCGTTCTCTTCGATGTACTTTTCGATCAAGCGCTTCTCGAAGACGGTGCCTGTCCGTCGTTAGCCAGCCACATCTGTCGGGCGCAGCGCGCGACTACCTACCCGACTTCTTTGAGGCAACGGGCTCCTGGGGAGCTTCTCCCGAAACTGAAAAACGCGTCAGATACTTCCAATTGAATTGAGAAACATCGTCACTCACTTGCGCAAAGCATCTTATCAAACGTCGCGATGTAATGGCCGTCTGATGGTTCGCATCGGCTTTTCTCTCCAAAACAAATCTTCAGCCTCGATGCCTGCCTGGTAGTAGCAGCTGGCGGTGGACCCAGAACTTCAGCACGAGCCACTCCATCACGTGTGGCTTATCGACCATATCTTATCGGCTTATCCAGCCATGATATCACACCCGTCGCGCAGTTCGCACCTCGGCACCTTTAACTCACTCTTCAGAAAGTCAATTCAGTAATACTTCGTCCCAAACTACGGAAATACAGCGAAAATGACCTCACTCCCCGACATCAGTACTCTCGTTCAGCTCTCTGGAGAAGAGCAAACCAAAGTCCTCGATCTCCTCTTCGAACCAAGCCCCGCGATCCACGCTCTACTCATCCCCTCGTTATCCGCCGCTTCATTCGAATCCTACAACGAACTGATCGCCCATTGCCAAAAGATTTTCGAGACACTCGCCGCCGATCCCTCCCACAAGACCGAACTTCATGCGATAATCGGATCACACCCCCGGTTGGGTGCGAAAAAGGTTGAGAGCGCTCAATCTGTCGCTGAGCAGGCCAAACTACAGACCGGCGACGGCACCGAGCTGGCTGCGCTGAACTCGGAGTACGAGATCCGATTCCCTGGTCTGAGATACGTTGTCTTCGTAAATGGGAGGGGCCGTCCTGAGATCATGGAGGACATGCGCACGCGCATCGCCCGCGGCGATATCGCTCTGGAAGAGCGCGCTGCGGTACAAGTGCGTAGGCCGGAGCCGCCCGAAACCCAGCGTTGTTTGCTAATCTGAGTAGGCCATGTGCGACATCGCAAGAGACAGGGCATCCAAACTGCAGGCGGCTTCTCATTGAATGATTGCAAACGTATCCACGTCGACGAAAGGGTCTCCGCTCGAACGAGTCCCGAACGAATAATGTCATAAGCGAGTAATAAGCGGTGCCAGGAAGGAAAGGCACCGAGGCCTAAATTTAATACGGCTAGCCCAGTGTAGTTCCCCATATCTACGGTGTCTATCTAAGCCCATCTTGTACGCCGCATGTCATCTACAACTTCGCACTCTCCTCGAGCAACTTGAGCAGTCTTACGACACGCTCGGCCTCTCTGTACCCGCTGACGACGGCTCCAGCAACACTGCCACGGTGCTCCATCTCGGTGTGCTCTCCGGCAAAGCCAAGGCGCCCGTCCCAGACAGGCCTGCTCAGCTCCTTGAAGTCAAGAGGACTGCGCTCGCCGTTCTCTGAAATGATAGAGGGAGTTGTTGTTGCACCACGGGAGTACTCGTCAGTCAGCCAATTAGTCAGGCTAGTGTCTGTCGGCTCTGGGGGTTGAGAGGACGGCTGGAACCGGGAAATGAGGAACTTGTGGAAGGCGGCAGCTACATCCTTCGGGTCGTGTCGCAGAAGGGCGGTGGCAGGGGTCTCTGAGAGATAGGTCAGAAGAGTTGGGCTCGGGCCCGGTAGCGACGGTGCCGCGAAGTTTGCGGTGACCAGAGTGGAAGCCTCGAAGACTTCAAGGGGCGTAGAGCTCTCGGTGACGGGCTTAGTGGATGTGGGCAAGAAGGTGTAGGAGCCGGCCTTGTCGGCCTCGGGCCACCAGGCACTAGGGTATTGAAGCAGAAGCTTCTCGAGGACGCCGACGTGGGTGCCCTTAATCGCCTCTTGAAATCGGGGTGGCAGAGCGGGACTGAAGGTGCTCTCGGGAAGGGTCTTGAGAATACCAAGAGGGATGGTGGAAATAGCCGTCTTTGCCGTGAACTTGTTGCCGTTGGTATCCGTGACAACGACACCGCTCTCACTCTGAGATACACCCGCAATCTTGGTACCCAGCTTCACCTCGACACCTTTGGATTTGGCATCCTCGACCACCCTGGTGACGAGAGCCTGGTAGCCTCCCTCGGGAGCAGCATCGGAACCTGCAAATGCCGTAGCACCCTCCCAGCCAGCCCATTTGAGAGAAGCCTTTTCGAGCTTGAGGCCCAGCGGGACCTCTAGGGATCGAGCGAGAGCAGCGGCCAGATCCTTTGAGGATTCTTCAGAGGCTGTTGAGAAGAGAGCCGAGTTGGGTGCCAACAAGGCAGATGCCAATGAGGCAGACGACGGGGGAGACGGGTTGGGAAGCTTGGTAGAAGCCTGAGCAGCACCTAAGCCTGAACGCAGGCTGTCGGCACTAGAACTGGAAAGGCGGCCTTCATGTCATCAGCTATGGCAATTCTGCTCCAGGTAAAGACGTGATAACGAACCATTGGGGCCATAAATCACACCCTCAGCAGGCTGGGGCAGGTGAGCAGCCTACTCATCTCATTAGCGTGACGCCAGTCATGCATAATCACATCGACTTACAACATGGAAATCCTGAGCGATGTATCTAGCAGGGTTTCCCTCCCGGTAACCGTGAATCCAGCTGCATCCAACATCAACCTTGACATCTCCCTTGACCCAAGTGTTGGCACGTCCTCCGATTCTGTCTCTGGCCTCCAGGACCAGGACCTTGCGTCCCTTGCCGGCGAGCTCGCGGGCGGCAACAGCGCCGGACCAGCCAGCTCCGATAACGATGGTGTCTAGTACTTCTGCCATGATGCTGCGAATAGACATATGTACAGGTCAAAGGGAACACGAGAAGATGCTAATTGAATCAGACGAAATCCGGGGTGGTGCTTCGCCTGATTAAATGAACCCCCACCAAACACCCCGCCCGTCCCCAACGCTGTAAAGGCGGCGGGGGCGGAACCCAACCCGGGGAGATGTCCGACCGGGCCGACCATCGGAACCGGCGGGGTCTTCCAGGCGCAAAGGGCCCCTCCCTCGTCTCGAGGACACACCTGAGCTTGCCCCAAGTTCCGTTTCCGGCCTAATTCCGGCGATACCCAATGGCATCATATCTTGAGGTGAAGTTGTCTTCGCCAAGAGATAAGGTTTTCTGTGTATGCTGTGCTTCTTTCCCTCAACGCGCTTTTTTCCCTTTTCGTGTTGAAAAATGCGTCTTCTACATCAAGTCATTGAGTGATTGAGAGGAGATTGAGCAGGCTAGAAAGCCGGCGAGTTTTGTATACGGTCAATGACAGGCGTTGCGGCCTTTTCTCTTATTCTGTGCAAGCATGCTCACTATGTAGTCAAGTTTTGAACTTCGGTATCATCCTCACATCTTGTCGTTCTTCCTGACGTTCTCCTGACGTTCTCGCGTTGTTCATCAATCGCAGGACCACCTTTGAAGAATGCGCCCCGCTTCAGATTGGCTTAGATCTTGCTCTTCAACTTGAGCAAGCAATATAGTTCCGAACACTCGGCGGCCTTGCAATCTAAGCTTCACCGCCTCCCACGCATCACCGGCCAACCCACGATATCCCGTCCAGCTCATCGAGATACTCCTCATACGAGCCATCATCCTCACCATCTCGGGTTTGTGCCGACCCGCCGAAGATGGCACCAAAATCTGAGTACACGTCTTCCAGGTCGTCTTCGTCAGCCCAAGCGTACTGGCAGTCTTGGTCTGACGTCGGGAATGCCAGAGGAGCGTCGTCATCCAACTCTTCCAACATGGTCTCGGACGGCGTCAAGTTAGGCGAGCGGGCTGGGTGTAAGCGTGGCGATTTCGGCAACGTGCGTGTGGACTGCGGCGTCCTCGGAGGAGACGGTTTCCTCTCCATCTGCGTCGACAGAGCACTTGGACTCGGGGTATTTACTACGCCAGGGCGCATCAAAATTACCCTCGGAGGTGGCTGTTCCTGTCTCTCGGCAAGTGCAGAAGACGGAGCGACGAACCTTGCGCCGGTGGCAAGCTGTTGGCCGTGGTGAAGCACAGCAGCATTGGCAGCCGCAACGGCAATGACGACGTCGCCCCGCTGCGTCGCCTCGTTCCGCACTCGGAGTCTCACTCTGTTCAACACGGCCGCCCGCAACATCAACGAGCTCTCACGGTTGAAGCCCGGTTTCCCGTGCTCCGGCGAGGTGGCCACCGCAGCCAGCTTGACGAACCGCTTATCGCCCGAAGCCGCACCGTCACGGTTGATGATGTGCGTCGCGGGTAGTGAGTACGGCTGGGACAGCCGGCTGGTGATGAGATGAAGTCTCAAGCGACGCTTCTTGGAGCTCAGGGCGGCCGTGTGCGGTCCGTCGACGTCTGAATCTGGCCTGCGGCGTTTTTCGAGCTTGAGCAGCGAAAGTTGTTTAGGAAAGTCAAAGTCGGCTTTCTCATGGTTCTCGCTCAAAGTGAATGCAGTGTTCGACTGCTCTCGGGCTGAGGAGGAGGAGACCTGTTCAGTCGCTGGGGTAGCCTTCGGTGAGGCCGTTGCGAGGAGCTCAAGACATTGTATCAGGGGACTCTCCGCGTCTTTTGGGGCACGAGTTTGGGCTGAATTCGAGGGACAGCCTCCATGGTGTATGGAGCATTGCCGTGGCACTAATGATGAGAATAGGTCGCTCCTAGCGTCAGAGTCGATCGTATCTTCGCATCCCGACCTTTCCAGCTGCCATGTCCTGAACGGTTCTAAGGTCTGGCTGTTTAGAGACCCGACTTCGAGCACCATATTTGGGCTTTCCGCGATGGTACTTTTTTGGAGTGAAATTGTTGGTGGAAGATTTGCTGAAGTCCTAGTCCAGGCCCGCGGGTTGCACTGGAGGAGGACTCGAACGATCAAAGTCGTCTCATTCCCCACATCCGCTCACTGAGTGCTGAGCTTGCTTTCATACACATCCCACTCGAAAGAAATGACGGACAGTTCAAGCGAAGGTGACTACGGAGCAAAGCGTCTCCAGAAAAAGAAGGAAGACGGCCAGAAGGAGTCTCTCTTGGCCGGATAGAAAGGACCCTTATGTCAAGTGACGGGCGTGCGGGCTGAAGTGGGGAGGACGGGAGAGGCGAAAAGGCTAACTCGGGGCCGCGACTGCAAGACAAGCACGAGACCCAGTCTCCTACTTATTTTGCCGGATTCCTCTCACTACCGCCGCAGAGGCACAGAAAGTGTGGAGAGGCGGAGAAAGAGAGACACAGGAGGGAGATCAGCGTGGACCAACGGGGCGGGACCGCTCATTGGTAACCTGACCAGCGTGTCGTGTTCACACTCTGTTCCCCTCTCACACCTCCTCTTTCTTAGCTGTGTGGTGCTACTTCGCCGTACCACGCAGACGAGACTAGGCGGAGCGAAAGGTCGATGTTGACTGATGTGTGGAGGAAGATGAAGCAGGGCAAGGGTCGCGGGAGGCAGGAATGGCAAAGACCTGGGGAAAAGACCACACTCATTTGCGTTTGCCCTTGCCGAAACCCCTGCAAATGTGGGATTTTTGGGTTTCGCCCACACTACTACCCTAAACGTTAATTGATATTGTCGTTTTCGTCGTTTTTGATCAGTTTGCTAGTAATTGATGCTATTCGTATTGATTTATTTGTATTTCGACGTTATCTATAGCTCTAGTAACTGCGTGAAGCGTGATATATGCATTTAGGGGTAAGATCTTGTTGTATATGATGGCGCCAGCTTGTGGGTCCTCGTAAGCCTAAGATTCGTCGTATGCACTATGAGATCTAATGCAGCGTAAAGGTATAATATATATATATGCTGGCGTGATATATGATTAACTGTATAATAGCTGTAAGGAAGTTATTCCCTCCTTTGTCAGCCTTTAGAGGGATTGAGCTGAAGTCTGTAACGCCTTGGCGTACTTGGTTGAACCTAAAACGCGTCACTTTTGAGGAATTAGGCTAGTCCTAGTCACTAGCACCTGTAGGGTTATCTATGAGGTTAATAACTACTAGAAATAGACGTGGGGGTATATCTTCACGTGGTAAGAGTTCTATAGACCTATTGCTGGTGAGGGCAAATGTAAACTTGTGTGGCTGTGCCTGAGGAGGTGGTGGTGTTTGTAAGCTAACTAGAACTTGAGCCTACACGCCTTTGCGTAGACTACGCGTAGTTTTCACGAACTGGGCTTCGAATACCCCCCTGACTGAGACGCTGAACGAAGAGGATGATGTTGATATGGAAGATGATGTAGATTAAGAAGAGGAGGTTGATAATGGGGCTGAGGAGGAGGAAGTGTCTGTTTAGCGTGAGATAATTGATATAATAGGCTTGGAAGACCTTGGAGATGCTAGATTTGGAGAGGAAGTTGACCTATATTAGGAGAGGCTTGCTTTTAATACTGCTGAGGAACTTTTTAACCTTGAGGAACTTATCCTACCGCCTGAGATTTGCTGGTTTGAGATTCCTGTTCGACTTGAGGTTATGTTTCCTCTTAGGTTTAGGTTGAAGTTTATCCCTAACGTCTATACCTATATATTTAAGACCTTTAATTTTGCTATAGCGCTTATAATATAGTTTAACTGTGATATTATGGAATAATTACTGAAGAAGTTTGATCGTTTATATAAGGATCACTAGGTTACTATTGAGGATATAAACTTATTATATAAGTTTAGGTAAGAATTAGTTTTAGGGAAAGGTCTAAAGTAACGCTTATCAACTTATTAATAGTATTTTAAGTATTAGGATTAACTTACTAATACTATTACTAAGGATATTAGGTTGAGGAAATAACTAAGGCTAGCGATAAGTATAAATAGTTTAAAGCGTCTATTGCGAGATTACGCGCCTATTATAGTTACCTATTAACAGCAGGCTAAGACGCCGCTAATACTACTATCTTAACGCTCTATACCGCTATCTTAACATTCTGCGCGTTCTATAATTAAGCAGGGTACTTTAGTTTGATGAGCAGCGTCCTCTATGCTTAAGACGCCTCAATCTATATTTAATATATCTCGCTCTATAATGTTAACTTCATAAGCGGCGTGGGTGGATAACAATAATAACTGTAGTGTTATATCAGATTAACTGATACTATCTGGGGTGCAGCCTAAGCGATACAGTGCGCGATCTGCGTTAGTTTAACGGCCTAACTTAATGCTGATGGAACTTTACGCGCAGGAGTAATGAGCATAAGCTGCCTATATGGAACTATAGTATAAGTGGAAGTGTTTACTTACCCCTAAGTGTGACTGCTACCTAGATAGCAACGATAGGTATTGCTATTATGCTAGTGGGGGTGTAAACCCTAAGTATTATTATATATCTAAGGAAGCTATAGCTAAATAGGCATTAGAGATTGTAAGTGGTGATGCTACTGTCGAAAGACTGTTAGTTCTAATACTTAAGATAATTAAAACCTTAGCTAATAAGAGGAAGATAGTGAAGAAGACTATATTAATAAGTGAGGTAGTATTAAGTATAGTATTAAGCAGTTAAGCAACCTAAGATAGTGCTCTTTAGGTATTATTAGCTGGAGGTGGACTTTACTTTATGAATTAGATTAATATGCCGCTGCCTTATATGCTATATATATAGCATTAGCACCTATAGCTGTATTATTAACCTCCTCTACTAGTTCTGCTGTCTGCTTTTATGAGGCCCTCTGTGGAGGCTCTAACGTTGCTGCTAATGAGGGCTAGTACTCCTCTAGCTATGCCTTGTTTTAAAGTACTGATTCTATTGTCGTCGCTAGTTGTGCCTAGAGATAGGCCTGCCCTCGATCTTATCTCACAGTACTTTGAATGGTTGCGGAAGAACGCACTGTTTGGTACTGTAAAATGGGATGCAGCTTTCTGCTAGTTATTGATAAATATTGAGGATGAAGTAGTGGATATCTATTAACTTTGAGAATTGGATATAGAATGGTTTAAGAACCTTAAAGTTCTGCTGGGTTTTGTGCTTACGATTAAGGGCAAGATTAAACAGTTCTTGAGCGATATGGAGGTTGCGAAGCAGCTTGTTGATTTCACATCTGGGTCTGGTAAGTTAAGTACAGCCCTGTGAGGGGATTTAACTGATATATTTATATGTAGACTTTTGATATGAACTAGGTAGTGGCCTGCTTTATGAAGATGAAGAGTGGACGCTTGAGAACGATAGATTGGAAGAGTGAAGACTTTGATAATGAAGTTAGTGGTATATAGTTTGGATTTGTTTTATTTGTTTGTTTGCTGTCTTTAACGACTGGGTTTATATATGGTATATTTAACTAGCTAATATATATATAGAAATGGAGAGATATAGAGAGCGATATGTTGTCAACCTCGTTAAGAACGTTCGATAAATCATCGTGAGAAGCAGTTACTCGGTCGTATAAGGTAATCCTTTCACCCCACGAGTATATTGGCTCGCTCGCGCGGCGCGCCTGCATTTGCCTTGAGGGGAAATATTAGGTATCTGGCATGCTTTTATATTGGCTATAACCACATAAAATGTATGCTGTATATGTATATAATGCTATCCCATGAGCGTCTTCTTCTTTGATCTTTAAATAAACTAGCAGTCCTGTATGACTGTAATTAAACACTCTTAGTGCCCTTTGATAGGTAGAAGGGACTGGCCTAGGGCTTGTAATGTATCTAAGGGTAGAATAACTGTTATGTGTATATTAGATAACTATTGTTATCCCCGTCTAGTATCTCTCTCGATATATCTATGGTGTATAAACCACGGATATGTACTGTTTGCTAGCAAACTGTTATTAAATGGGTATATTCTATATAGCAGTAGACTTTTGGGCTTAATATTGTCACTAAACTGGGCTTGTAGGTCTTTTTGACTGATAACACTGATATTTGCCCTGAGGAACTATATTAAGCCTTTTGGTATGCTTTTATATTACTTAGAGCTATATAAAACGTATGCTGGGTAGATATATAAAGCTATATTATAGGTCTCTTCTTCTGTTCCTTAGTAAATATTATTTTGGTCTCTTATGATGGTAATGTAGACCTTTTGCTGGTTGATTGGTATGGGATGAGGTGACTGGCTGGGTTGGTAATGCCTCTATGGGCAAACTGACTGCTATGGAACCGTTAGATTCACATTGTCGTCCTCGTCTAGTGCCTCTCTCGATATATTGATTACGAATAAACTATGGATATGTACTGTTTGCTAGTAGACTGTTAGTAAACGGGCTATATAGAAGTAGACTTTTGGGCTTAATATTGTTAATAAGCTGAGCTATTAGGGGAATTATTCCTGCTGTTGACTGCTAAATCTTATTGGCTGGAGCTAAGTGGTAAAGATGATTGCTGTATAATGTAAATCTATTAGGTTTGATGCCTTTTTATATATTATTAACTGGTAGCCTCTTATAACGTATAAATATGTGGACTGTATGTAGTTGTTTACTGTTTTTAACTGTAATTATTGGCTTTTCCTCTGGCTTTTGTAATTATTGGTTTCTCTTCTGGCTATGGTGATACTGTTGAGTTGAGTATGCCTAAGGAGATGCTAGCTGTAACCTCTGTGATAAATATTGTTAATGGGTGCGTAGGTGTTGGTATGCCTTATTGCTGTATGATTATTATGCTTGAATATGGTCTGGATGGAGAGATATGCGCGTGGTTGAGCTAGTAGAAGTATAACTTAGATAATATATAGCTATATTGTATTCTTCTGTCTGTATGAGGCTGTTGCTATATCTAGCCTGTTATTTGGTAAATGCCTTAAAGATAAAACTATTGTTGAGCTTATAAGTTTATGACTTGGTGATGTTTTATACCTAGGCCTCACCCCCCTTGTTACTGGAGGAATTATCTTCTGGTATATTGATCCTATAATGTCGAAAGTGGTTTGCAATCTGCTCTAAGCGTAAACTAATAGTAGTGACTGCTTTATGGAGAAACTGCTTAAAGAATGCGTCTGTTATGTCTGCTTGCTTGTAATGTATAAAATGATGCTGTAGATACGCCTTTAAGTTACTAAAAAACGCCTCTATGGGGTTGTAATCTGGTGAGTATGGGGGTAGGTATAATAGATGAACGCTAGTAGTATCATATATGTCCTTGAGCCTTGACGCGTAATGCTAACTTGCGTTATCTATAACTAAGACTGAGTTTTGCGCTGGGAATGGGTTTATGAGCGGTAATACTAAGTGTTTGATCTAATATAAGAAGCCTTCTTGGTTTGTATGGCTAGGATATATAACGTAGTGAAGAATATTGTTGAGAGTGAGTGCTGGTAGTATGTGATACTGTTCTCCCTGTTTTAGTATACTTCTCTTTGAAGGTTGAAGACCTCTTGGTGACTAGGCTGTTCTTCTGGCTTTATTATGGCGATTAACGCTGCTTTTATCGATAAAAACGAACTGGTTAGCTCTGATATTGTGGATGTCCTATTGATATTTTGAGCGTTTCTTATTATCTCTCTGTAGAGTGATGTATCTGATCTTCTTCTTATGCTATTGTATTGCTTTTAGGTATTGTGAAATCGTAGAGATTGATACCTCTAGATCAAACTTATTAATAAGAAATATCTGTAGCTTGTTGAGATAGACGTCTGACTTGTTATATAATAGCTTGAGTATTGCTTCCTTGTGTGATGGTATTAACTTGTAGTTGCTAGAACCTTTTGGTTGATGTGGCTTTGGCGTATCCCCTGTAGTGATAAACGAAGCGTGATGATACTGGACAGTGCGTTTTGCATATTGAACTGCGTTTGCTATAGCTGTAGTACTGAAGAATTTAACCGATAGAAGCTCTTTGAGCAGAGCTCTTTGCTTTGTACTGAGGGGTAATGGTATTGTTTGGCGTATGCGAATTGTTTGTTTGACTGGTTTATATCTCTTCGTCTTGGTGCTGATACTTTGGTATATGATAGGATCGACAGGGAAGGATAAGGGCTACGACGTGTTGGCTAGACTTGAGCTGTTTGTATTATGTTGTTAGTATGTATCATGGTTATGGCTATGGCTCTCTGTTGTATCTATGTACTATACATAGTGAGAAGCATGAATATAAAAGTATTACTTCGTCTATCTAAGACCACTTTAATTAGTAATTGGATTTGTGTTTGATTTCGATGCGAATAATTCGACCTCGCGACTTGCGAGCTTGGATGTAGCTAGAAATGTGGCGTTAATGAGATTGGTTACGAGGGATGCGTAACTACGTCGACGATGGCGTTAATTCGAGTTTGTGATACTGTATAATCGTAGTATATGGTATATAATCGATCGACGACAGCAGAAACGACGGAAAACGACGAAAAGACGATGCTAATTGACGTTTGGGGGTGGTGGTGTGGGCGAAACCCAAAAATCCCGCATTTGCAGGGGTTTCGGCAAGGGCAAACGCAAATGAGTGCAGCTTGGAACGAATGGGATGGTCGGGATGCGGCGGCCCTCCCCTGGTCATGCACCACCACCCCGGTCTGGGGTTGAGAGGGGCAGACAATGTGACATGGGCAGGAAATTGGGGCTTTTTTTCAGCCTTCAGGCTTGGGACATGCTTGAGCTATATGCAAGTTGAAAGCCCAGGAATTCAGGTAAGCATGTTGTGTAGCATTCCCAAGAGGAAGGCAGATATCTATCTCATCTCTTGCCGCCTTGTTCATGGTTTCGCGTGGAAGTAGACAGTGGTTCTTGATGGCTTGGCATCAGGTGAAGCTTCAGTCGGTCTTTGTTCATCGTAAATAAGTGACGCATCGATCACATTGATGGGGAAGTAAATGAGAGAAGCGCCCGCCAGGGAGGAAGAGACATGATTTCCTGCACCCCAGACTAGAGACTGCCCTCTCCGAAGTCGATGTGACACGACGATGCACGCCACACACGCCTTCTAGGTAGAAGGCCAGGTGCTGACGCTGACACCTCCGAGAAACAAATCGGAGGCTCGGTGGGAGCGCGTTTGTGTGTGCAGGGGTGCTGATAGCTTGTAGGGGATAGAAATGTTGCGCAGGTTGAAAGGCCAATGTCTCTATCAGTGTACCCGGGAGTGGCTCTCGCCACTATTCGAAGAACTGAGAAGCCAGGAAGAGGACTCTGCATTCCTGATCATCTCGATTTTTCCGTTGTATTTCTCTAAACCCCAATGTACAAAAGTCATGTTTTTCTGAAATTTTTGGCGGCTTTTGGGCATCAAGCAATGTTTCTTTTTCCGCCCGTGGCTTGAGTCACCCGCAGCTCTGAGGTTTTCCAATTGCGCTCATCCAAACAAACAGCCACGCTTTCAAATATGGAGGGCCTCACTTGGTCCTGCATCTTGTTTCAAATAGCATCCCGGTTAGGAAGTCCGCAGTCGGCCATCCTTTAAAGGGTTCGATTCCGATAACTGATCAGCGAGGCCACGCCCCGGTAGAGCAGGCTGTCAGCAACGGGACAAACTGCAACGATCTGCCTCTTCGCCTCCTCGCTAGCAGTTTGACTGGCATCCATCTCGAATACCGCAGGAGCCAGAGCAGTTGGAATGTAACAACGCAAAAAGAAGCACCAAGTGCTCAGAAGGCGACGGCAGAAGCTGGTCTCACACCGAACATGTCTCTCATTTGCTCGCTCAGTTTGCGGGGAAAAGCCGTCTCCCCAGGCCTTGTCCTGCCATCGTGTTCATGCGCCGGGCACATCACTACGGGGTGCATGATGCAGTGTGCCCGTCTAACAGAAATCATTCCGACACCGCTCATCAGCACCACCCTTTGCTTGATGGCATACCGACTCTGAGCTGAGAAGGGGGGCAGGGCGAGGCGAGGGCGTTGGACGCGGGGAGCCCGGAAGGGCATCGCGCGGTGCTCGTTTGCCCACCGAGCAGTGCGTTTTCCGTACGGATGGCTGCTTGGGTCTGCTTTGGGCTGTTGGACAATGAGCCGCTAGCCACGACATGGGAGGGTCACGCGCCGTCTAGGAGATTTCTCACTAGGGGGTGATTTCAGGGTGAGAAGAGCGGATTATGGACCAATAATGTCGGGGACGAATGACTTTCTCGATGTGGTTGTAACTTGTAGTGTGGCCATGAATTGGGTTCGTCCGTCGGTGGCAGCCGGGCGGGCTGTGCGGTGCATCAGTGAGTACCTACTGACCGAATTGCCAAGGAGGCGACATTGAAAAGTTCCAAGGTTCTCTGCGTCTTTGCCAGCGCTCTTCTGTCAATTGGTAAAACATACCAAGCCTTCCTAACCCAAGAAAGTCATCCAGAAGTCCGGAACACCCGCATGCTGCAACTCCTGCATATTGGGCCCAGTAAAGCTTGTCAAATACAGCAGAGATGGGTTCAAGACCCTCATCAACTGCCTGGCACAGCTAGACAATTATGCCAAGACCCACTGGTCTGCTGTGTCTTCCATCAGTTGTCAAAAGCGCTGACAGTGGGCTCTTGGCCCAGGCCACACACGCCAGGCCACAAGTGTAAGGTGACAACCGACCAAAAGTTCGTCTGAGGTCGTGTTTGTTTTTTGGGTCCGTGAAGAGAAGAGTCCTGTCAGATCGAGGCAAACAGGTGGGCAATGTGTCCGCAATTAAGGGTAGCAGCGGCTTTGGCCTCTTGGAAAAGTCGCGACATGGGTGTCCAAGTACTGTCAGAGCGTCGAATGCTTTGAATGATACCGTATCTCCGGGCAATGGTGATCACTCATCAGCATCGCCGTCCTACATCAGCCACTTGGCGTGTTTTCCGTCCAGAGGTCCCCCTATCCATCTGTTGCCACCACCGTAAACAACCCCGATGCACCCGGAGCAACACGGAAGCCGGCCATCATGAAGTTCAACTGACCCAGGGCCGATAATTATGGGCTTCTCACGGAGCGAGTCCGGGGGCCCCACAAACAACCACGGCTCTCCCTGGAGGTCATCCTTTGCCTCCTCCACTCCAACAAGGAGCAGAATGATCCAGCTTGAGCGAGGAGCTTCCCCTCACATGGCTACCTCGGCTCCGCACCGAGAGTTTGGGGGAGCAGCTCCGGTACGCACGGCCACGGCCCCGCCACAGGCCACTTCGTCCCGAGGTTCATTTTCCACTGGACGATCGATGTCTCAAAAACAGAGACTCTGTTGGGCCAAAAACAAGGCCCCTGGAAGCTTAATTCGCAAATCCCCAAAGCTTTCATAGCTGTCAAATTTACCTGCCAGAACTTATCTCATAAGCGTGTAGAAAGATCCTCGGGTTCGTGCTTTATTTTGATGAATTGATTTTCCATTCAGCCATTCAACGCCATTCACTCTCCCGTCGCACTGTTCATTTTCTCCCTCACTCACAATGTCCGAGAAGCTTTGGTTCCAAAATGTTATGGCACTTGCCCCCCTGCCGCCGCCAACTCCCGACAGCAAAGTCAAGCGATACATGAGCCTTTGGCCAGCCTGGGTCCCTGGATCGGAGCTCGTTGGCGGCAAGGGTCGTGGATCCAAAGCAGATCCTCGAGCTGCCTACGGAGGACATGTGTACACACAAGCCCCGCTAGCTGCGTGTCGAGCGTTGGAGGAGGAGGAGCCGGCAGGGACGGGTACTCACTCAGGGGGTTTTGGACTTCATGTGAGATATCTAGTTGATTTACCAGGTGATGGCCTCGGTCACTAACTCGTCTCTCAGAGTATACAAGGCTGCTTCTCAGCGGCGGCAAGGGCCAACCGGCCTTTCGTGTACGAGGTTTCCAGTTTGTCTACCAGTCGGACCTTCTGCTCTCGCCTGGTAATAGTGCGTCAGCCGAAGGAACCAAGCAAACGACTCCAGGCCGATGACTTCAACCTCGAAGACTTAGAAAGCGAGCTCGGCGATGTCTGCTTTAGCTGTATATGCACTTTCAAACGACCAGAAGAGGGCCGGGTGAGCTCCCAGGAAGTCCCGCCACAGGGAAGGTTCGCCGAAATTCTCAAAGCAAAAGCACCTGGGGACTGGCCCAAGGCGCCTGCAGTGGACGTGGAAGAGATCAAAGCCATGTTTCCCGACGCCTCGGGTCATTTCCCCATTGTGGATATGCACAAGGTCGACTTGACTGGTTGGAATGAAGGAAAGCCGGTAACGGAACGGAGGGAACTACTCTTCTACCGGCTGAGAGGGCCCCTCCCGGCTGACGACCCGAACCAGCATGTTCTCGTGCATGCTTTTGAGTCAGATCGCAACGGCCTTCTGATGGTGGGCAACCACATCGGTCTCGGATGGAGCCTGGGGACCGCAGCAAGCCTGACGTACGCCTTCGTTGTTCACGTCAACGTTGATGAGGCTGTGATGAAAGATCCTTCAGGGGCGGAGGACGGGTGGTGGATTCAGGAGGTTTCGTTCCCTCGTGCGGGTCAAGGGCGAGGGGCGCTCATGTGTAAGATGTGGAGTCCTTCTGGTGTTCATGTGGCTACGGGATATCAAGACGGCATCATTAGAGAGCGAAAGGTCGAAAAGGAAAGGTTATGATGACATGATGAACCACCGACGACCGGGCAAGGAACGGGGACACGCTAGCCCCAGCCGTTGTCAGGTTTTGTATACATTTTAGTTACTTACGTTAGACAGATTCTCTGGAGGTTGATAGATGGACGAGGCAATTTGGCTGTAGATGAGTTTTGCTTGTAGATGACACAAAACATTCCTTTGGCGGGTTTTCGCACCTGCAGTTTCCATGCTCTAAGGTACCTGAGAAGCTGAGGTCGTTGCTTCCTTTTCCGTCTTTGCCGTTCTTTCCCCTCCAGCTCTTTGCTTGAACACCAAAGTGACTGTCAATTTGGAAGGTTCGACGACCCGCGCCCTCCTAAACTGCCTTTTTGCTACCTACCATCCCCGTTGACAACAAAAAGACTCACCACCGCGTTTTATAGCCAGACTCTTTTCTCAGCAATCACCCACATCATTGTTATTACTATCTCACCTCACGTTCTCTCCTATACCGCGCTGCTCGCTCATCGGTAACCTTGAACCTCCGTCTGCAGTCCCAAAAATTTCAAACTTATCTAATGTCGAATGAGCCCTTTTTTTTTTTCTTGTTTGTTTTGTTTCTCCTTCTTCAAGTCTTCAACACCCGGCTCTCGAGGCCGCATCCCACTCCAACATGCCGACAATCTCACCCTCTCGCCCTACCCCGCTCATCCAGAAGTCGCGCCTGATCTCCTCTATCGCAGAGCTGGAGGAGACTGTGAAGGAGACTCAGGCTTCTGCCGACCTCATCGAGACAGAAATCGCCTACAAGGACGCTGAGATCGATGGCTTGAAACGGGACAGGATCAGCCACTCAGGCTCCACGAAGCGCTTCGACGACGCTATCACACAAATCCGAGTCAAAATCCAGCAGCTTTGCGACAAGTTCGATGAAAAGATCGACACATTAGCTGCCCTCAGAGACAGGCTGGAGAAGAAGAAGGCCAAGCTCGCCGCAATTGCCCCTGTCGAGTCCACCGACGCCCCTGATCCCAAGGACGACGAAGAGGCAGCGGCACTACTCGAGATCACAAGCACTCCGTGGGAACAAGTCTTCGTCACAAGCGACGACGGCAAGACTTTCGTCAGGCCGGCTATGCTTCGGGGTGTCCCATCCACACCCATCACCGAAGACGGTCCGTACTGGGTGCCTACATGGACAAAATTCGTCGACGCCATGGACGCAGACCGCCTCCAGCGCCAATACGAAGACGACGTCGATGAGAGGCACGAGAGAATGCTGCGTGGCCCTCTCACAGACGAGGAAAAGGAGGACTTCGACAAGCGTGACAGTAGGTACTATCGACTGGCCAATGAGTTGAGGGTGGTCAAAAGATGGTTTTGCCCGGGAAAGACGATGCATCCAAACCAGATGATGGCCAAGGAGCACATGCCCGCTGAGGGGATTTGCCAGTCGCACAACCTGTACCAAATCTGCAACGTCCTCAATCGTCTCCAAGCTTTGCATGTCCGAGGCGAGCTGGCTATGGAGCCGCTCTATTTCCTCCTTTGGCGTATGAGTGTCATCTTCGAACGGGGCCCGCATACGGGAGCCAAATCTTTCTGCAGGTCTATCGTCGAAGAGGGCCATCACTCTCTCGATCCGGTTATGCGACAAGCCATTATCCGCGGCGCTCAGCATACCAACGACTACAACTTTTATGGTCGCAAGCTGGACAGAATTGGAGGCCAACCACTTTCCAGGGCATCTCATGTACTGCTATCGACTTCGACAGGGGAACGACACGGAGCTGGAACCACTTCTGAGCCATCAACCGCAACCCCCTCAGGGCTTCGTGGGCCTCGGCTGACATCTGCATCAGAAACGTATGCACCGCAAACCCCAGACACGCCATCGCCTCGTTTGCGCCGGACTCCGACCAAGAAGCGGGTTCAGACAACTGCCCCGGAGCAAGGCCGACGCAAAAGACGAAAGTCGACAACTATTCGTCAACGCACACCCGAAGACGAAGTGATCGTCGTGGACGACTTCACTCCTCCCAAGAAGATGCGACGACTCGAGTTCATCATCCCTTTGCGCCCCAGATCCTCTGTCGAAACGTTGGACTTTACCGACAATTCCGCAGTGGCTTCTTCCTCGATGAGGGCAGCAGTCTCCACGACCGCGAAGACCTCAAGCATATCCGAAGCATCTGAGAGAACTTCTCACCGACAAGGTCAGACAAAAACAGGTCTCGTCAGAACGAGTCGGCCTACCGATGTCGAGAAGCATATCGAAGCGGCGCAGGACGTGATTATGGAGGCAATGACAGAAGGCGAGGAAATGCAGAATCAGTGGCTACACATTGGTACGAGTGGCTCACAGCATATGTCGCTTGACAACTTGAACAGCGACGGCCATTCATGGGATTTGGCTGAAGAGGAGCATCATACTGGAAACCAAGAGTCTGGCATGTCCAATGACAGCAGAGAAGACGAATATGTGAGCTTGTCGGGCGTTACGGAGGAGGAGGAAGGACTTCTTCCCAGGGACGAGGAGGTGCAGTTTTTAGCAGCGCATCCGAGAATGGATATTGGCCCCAGCCCCTTCCCGCGAACGGTTAAAAAAGTTTCGCATGGGTTCATCTTCCCGTGGCTCCCTTGCACCGAGCGTGAGGCCATGGTAACGTACTACTGAGCAATGAAGAGGACGGATTTGGCTTGCTATGGAGGAGGGGAATCAAGGAGAATTGGAAACAGTCTGGGTTGGCTTCTGCTCACTTGCTCAAAGATCTCAATCTACCGTATTGAGATTATTCATATTACGAATAGCTGGCACTCATAGACACATAGCCGTCCACTGTCGTTGTACGTTTATCTCACAAATCATGCCACTCTCATGCTTCCTTCTCATAAGCTCGGTAATGTCACCGCTCTCATTTGGTCGTCTCTACGTCACGTGATGTGCAATCGCTTAATGTTCCGGTTACGGTAGGCACGTCTTGGCCAGTGCTCTCTGGAGTGGATTCCCGTAGCTTACCCGACAGCCGCAACATCAAACCATCAAATCAGGCCATCGACAAATCCCTCTCTCTTCACCCAAACCCGACGTCACGAACCTCTCCTCTCCAACCCACCCAATTGCCGCCGCCATGTTCTTGCAACGCTCCGCCATCGCCGTCGCCCGCCGGGCTGCCGTCGCTCCCCTCGCCAGACGCACTTTCGCGACCTCCATGATCCGCCGTACGATCCCTCAATTGATTCCTGCCTGACTCTTGCGTCCCTCCCCCAAATCCCGAAAAAAATACACGCGAGCCCGCCATCCCGATATCACCCATACACTTCGCTGACCCGCGCGATCACACAGGCGATGCTGCCCCCAGCTCCAGCTCTACCCCCGCCAAGAACTACAAGACCCTCTCCGGTAAGGTCTCCGTCAATTGACTCGAAATTTCGTGAATTGGACCTATCCTCGGCCGGCGCGGTGTCCCGGAATGCTGCCATTGCTCCAGGCAGCCCACCTAAAATACCAACGACACCTCCCGAACCGCGTCGAACGATGGACGGCCATGCAAGCGATTTTGCGAGCAAACTATTTCGAGAGAAGAAGCAAGGAAACTAACGTCAATTGCTATGGTACAGAGGTCAAGACCGAGGACGACCTGCTCGGTCCCGGTGCCAAGCCCGGCGACATCCCCACCGATCTCGAGCAGTCCACCGGTCTCGAGCGTCTCGAGATTCTCGGAAAGATGGAGGGCGTTGACGTCTTCGACATGCGCCCCCTCGATGCCTCCCGCAAGGGTATGCGACCCATCAACCCCTCGATATCGAACACCAAAGTCTAATGCAACCCCAGGAACCATGGAGAACCCCATCCCCGTCCGCTCTGCCGGTGACGAGCAGTACCTCGGCTGCACCGGTGCCCCCGCCGACTCCCACGTCACCCTCTGGCTGACCGTACGTCGCCCTCCCGCGGCAGTGTGGCCGGTTCCGTTCCGAGCGCCTTGTGCTGACACATCAACAGATCTCTCGCGACCGCCCCATCGAGCGCTGCCCCGAGTGTGGCTCTGTCTACAAGATGGAGTACGTCGGCCCTACCGAGGACGCCCACCACCACGGCCACGACCACCACCACGGCTACGAGGAGCCCAAGACCTTTGCCGACTTCGTCAAGCCCGAGTACCGATACCAATAAATGCACCATCTTGATGGCGAGCCTGTAGTAGCAAGGGGATCGGGGGCGAGGCGGCATCGGGTTGCTCTGGAGTGAGCACGGCAGATGTGTAGATTACCTTAGTTGTGGCTGTATAGAACCTTTTTCTCCCGACGTGATATCCGTCGTCCGCACCCCCCTCGGACGGCTTTCCGCTTCATACTTTGTAGACGCAAGCAGCTGTGACAGCTTCAACGGTCAACTCTGCCTAGCGGACTGTAATGATGGCTGTTTGTGGTGTAGGCGAAGACGTTCACTCGGGCTCGTCAAAGCTCAACTTGATCTTTTTGCCCTTCTTCTTGCCGGCCTTCTTTTTAGACCCCTCATCCTTGGCCTCGTCTTTCGCGTCCGTCTTGCCGTCTTCCTTGGCATCGCCAACACCCTCGCCAATGACCTTGCCAGCCTTTCTCTTCTTGCTGGCCCCGATGCCAGCAACCTTGTCTGCCTCCCTCTTCTCCTCCTTGGTGACGTCTTGCTTGTCGGCCTCGTCCTTCTTCAGCTGGTCCTCGTCGACGCCTCCGTCCTTGTCCACCCTCACATCGACAACATTGCCTTCGTCGTCGACCACCAGCGGCGCGTCCTCGGCCTCCTCGCTCTCGGAGCGCTTCTTGCCCGCCCTCCGCCGCTTCGAGAGGATTGGATCTGGATCCGCGGCGTTGCCTGCTGCTTGCGCGTGCAGGGCTCGCAGGAACGGAGGGATCTTGGTGTCGTAGGAGAGGTTCTTGGAGGTGATCTTGTCCGCCATGGCGGCAATGGGCGAGGCGCGGCGTGGCGCGAGGTATTGTGCGTGTTTTTGTCGCTGTTGTCAAAGTTGATTCCTGCTTTGAAGCATCCCGATTGTGCGGGAGACAGGAGAGACAGGCGAAGAGAGGCTTGCGAGGGTCGTATTCGGGGCGGTGTTGTAGTTGATGGTTGCTCAAAGGTTGCAGCAGAAGGGCGAGGGCTGTTGACTACTTCTGCCCATGCGCTCGCTCGCTTGTACGGAGTGGTGGGGTGCGGCTCTTTAGTGGTTCAACCAGAGCCGTTAGCGGATGTTTGTTTGCCGATTAGCGGCCTCTCCAGCGTCGTAGTGCATCCGCCTCGCTAAATTCGCAGTGGACACGCGCTACGCTACCGGCCGTTAGCCCTGGGCCGACCCATCAGGGTCCCGACCTCGAACTTCCATTGACAACACCTCATCTTTTCTTCTTCCATCACGGTGCGGAAACATCACGAGTCACGGCAATGCTACACACGACTTTGAAAGATTGATTGCTGAATCTGATTCAGAACCTCACATCCAGAGGTAGCTACTCTAAAGACCAATGACCAAGGTATCTATCTATACAGGCAAGAACAGAGTGTAAATGCAAGCAAGCGGTGTCATGTCTGATCCAGCCATGCCATGTGCCCGCCCCCCGAACGCCTGTGGCCCATCTCGCCATGCAACGCCGTGCCCATTTGACTCCCCAAATGAAAGAAGTAACGAATCCCTTTTAAAGACAAGGAAAGCGACAGACGAGACCTCGCAGCGAGCTTAAGCGATCTGCTGGACGTACTGGGGACCGAAGTCCTCACCAGTGCCAATGACCGACTTGGCAAGCGTAGCACCGGCGGTGAGCTTGCCATCCTCGCCACGGGTGAAGGCGACGATGCCGTCCTGGCCATCCTGGTTGCCGACGTAGAGGATGCTCTCGTCCTTGGACAGGCTCATCATGCGGGGCTTGCTACCTCCAGAGGAGACGGAGTCGGCGAACTCGAGCTCGATTCCGCCGGCGGTGGCCTTGCAGGGGGAGCCACCGGCCGCGGCGGTCTGCTTGACCTTGAAGTGGGCGATGGAGTCGGTCTCGTTGCCCGTGACGCGGTTGGAGACGTAGACGTTCTTGCCGTCGCTGGAGATGGCGATCTCGCCCGCGGCAGCGGTGCTAGCGTTGGCGGGAGGGAAGGCGGCGCCAAAGGTGCTCAGCTCCTGGGTGTGGGCGAAACCGACGCCGGTGCCGTTGTAGGAGACCTGGAAGACCTCGACCTGGTTGGTCAACTCACAGAGAACCATGTAGTGGGTTGCCTGCTCGGCCTTGACGGGGTACCAGGAGCCGTGACGGGGGCCGCAGCCGGCGGGGACGCTGTTGCTGTTGGAGATGACGAAGGCATCGTCCTTGGAGTCAATGATCAGGACGCGGTCGCTACCGAGGTCGTTGACGGCGAAGAAGCGACCGGAGGGGTCGAGAATGGCCTGGTGGGCACGGTTCTGATCCTGGCGCTCCGTGTTGGGGCCGACGGGATCAGTAGAGTTGAGCTGCTTGAGAAGCTTCAGATCGGTGCCCGATGAGATGTCCCAGATGTCGATGGAGCCCTGGCCGCTGTCGGATGGTTAGCTTGTGTATCTGGTGAAGGACGTGTCTTGCTAATTAGACTTACTAGGAGGCGCCGACGAGGCGCTTCTGGTCAGCAGTAAAGGCAAGGGAGACGACACCTCCGGAGCCAGTGCTGTTGGTGACAAACTGCAGCTTGTCCGAGGCGGCGTCATACTATAGAGTGTGTCAGCTTATCAACGGTCTCGAGAGATGAGATGGCAGGAGCCCAGTTAAAAAAATATTACGTACGGTGAACAGACGAAGGTCGGCGCTGTTCTCATCAACAGCGTAGATGAGGTTAGGCTCCTTGAAAGCCATCCAGCTGGCAACGCCGGTGTCAGTGTAGTTGTCGACGACCTTGAACTCCTTGCCGTCGTAGCTGACAATGGAGATGCGATTGGCACTGCCGACCAGGAGCTTCGCAGCAGTTCCAGCAGATGAGTTGGTCTGTCTGCCAATGACAGCAGCAGAGGCGGTGGCCGCTGAGGCGAGGACAGCTGAGAAGCGCATCTTGGGTTTTTATTTGAACGGTGGAAGTGATGGGTTTATTTTGAAACGATCGTGAGATTGTGTGAAAGTGAGGGTGTGAGAGAGTGTGTGTGTGAGTGACGCGTGTGGTGGAAGTAAGAGGGAGGAAGAAGGAAAATTCCTCTAGGAAGCACGCGAAAGATCAAAACAGCAAAGCTGCCTGCCAGTTGAAAGAGAGGGTGGAGGGTGGAATGTTGAGATGGAGGAAAGAGCAGTAGGGGCTCAAGTCGGGTCGTTCCTTCTTAGTCGTTGTACTGGGAGAACAGAAGCGGCAAAAAGGACGTTTCGTTTCCTTGAAAGCTGAAATTAAGTTTGGTCGAAAGCTGCGAATAACATACAAGATGAGACCTCATCCGAATTTCCAGGGAAGAAGGAGGCAGGGCCAACCTTATAAGTCGATCAAACATACAAGCTTAGGTAGGTAGGTAGGTAGGTTGGGCAGGCTGCACATGGTTGTTGACTCTGTGTCTCTCTAATTCATCCTATCCCATGCATTCCCTCCCAGTTGGATCCCAGCTTTCAACACCACACACCCCCAAGCCACGGGCTGAGTGGAGGGATGGGATGACAAGCCCACTGCACTGGGACACACAGAGGACAGGCAGGCAGGCGGTCGGCCACATAGCAAACCTTTCTTCACAAAGCCGCCTTTCTGCTGTCAGACTCAGACACCCCGCACACATCCAAAGATCCTTTGCCTTACAGGGCTTTCTTGTTCGAGAGATGCAAAAGACGCAATGGCAAGGGAGGCCAGGGTGGCCATGGGGGGGAGCCCAGCAAAGGTGGAAATGATTGGCGAGCAAGACGCGGCAGAGACGCTCTTGTTGGTTCAGGGGGGCATGTCACACGGCTTACTCGCCAGCCATGCAGAAGAAGGCAGGCCCTCTAAAAGAAAGGAGTCCTACATCAAATGACGAGATGGTAGGCGCCTGTCGACCTGACCTTCAGACCTTGGCGAGAAAGGCTCCGGCAATCTTTTTTGCCCATGCTGCATGCGTTCCTCAAACCCGCTTGACGCAGGTAAGCATCGGCGTCAGAGTCGGATTCCAGTCTGGTCCAGTCGAGTCCGAGTGGCTCTGTCTGGTTTGGCGGATCCTGTCATCTGCGCAGCAAGCCACCTTTCGCTACCCAGCTTGGCAGACAACAGCGACCACAAAAGGTATGTAAAATTCGCTATCCGTAATAACTCAGCAAACATCTCACTTTCTGTTCTCCTGTCCAAAAGATTGAGAGAAAAAAAAAGCCCCAGCTGTGTGCCACCCAATACTCTTGAAACAGGGGCATCGAGCATGCCAAAGTGCTGCTTAAGGGGTTAGGTTACCAAACAGCACATCTCGGGCTCTTTCAGGCGCTGCGGTTGGCCGGGCCTGGTGTGCTGGTGGGAAGGGCTGAGCTGGGCCGCGTTTCGAAACATGTTCACCCGCCTGCGCAGCCGTTGACGGATTGGTTGAGAAACTCTCCGACGACTGACCTCGCGCAGGCCTGCAGAGGCGGCGGTAGCCCCCAAGAGATGCTCCGGAACGACGTTTATTCTCCTGGTACGGACAGCCTTGCGTATACTCTCGGGCTGTTCTGTTGTTCGCCCTTTGCTTCGGTTTCGGTGGCCCAACTTACAGGAAACAGCTTAATTTGAAGAGCCGAAATGCAAAGTGCCCTGTTCAACAAGAGGCAGGCACTCGGGTACGTACCTAGGTAAGGTAGGTATCTACCTAGTATAAGGTACAGTGACCTTGACACGAAAAGTGGGTTCTCCAACCGCTGCGTGGGGTACGTATCTTTTCCATTACTGCCGTCAACACCTGCATCTATTCCCGGCGTGGCTGCGCTTCGACAACCAACCAAACACCAGCAACAGCACCACCACTACCATTGCAGACAACGACCGGACGAAGAGCCTCCCTCCCGCTCCGCCGCCATCCACCAGAGCGACGCGGTCTGCACACACTCGCTGTCGAGATGGGTAGCTAAGCTCAGCACTAACGCTGCAGGGGAATGCAGGTTGGCCAGAAGATCCAACCAAGTCACCAACATGAGGGAACCGCTCGTGGAACGCTGCTTCCGTTCTTCAAATAAGACTTGTGTTACGGCGCCGATTGGGCCGTATTGATCGAGCTGCTTGGGACGGGAGAAACGCTTGGTCATGGCTCAAAGCTTTATTGGTGCCGTTCAAGGCCTTTTCTAGAAATTTACCGAGCCGCGACTCAACCTGGAAGAAAACACCACCTCTCACATCAAGCATCACCAGGTGATGCTGACAGCCCTCCCCACATACTCCATGCCCCCGTCCCGCAAGATAGTCTCAAAAATCCATCTCCCGACATCCTCCCTCGAAATGCCATAACCCACAGCCTTGCTCTCCACCCCCGTCCTCGGATCCTCGACTCCAACCCGGACCGTCCTCCCCGGCGCCGCCCCGTCGCTCAGAAACGAAGGCCGCACCGCCGTCCACGCCTCCCCGGACCCCGCCAACCGCTCCTCCATCACCTTCTTGTCCGCGTGCGGCGCGCGGAGCAGGATGTGATACATCGGCACCTGCAGCACCGGCACGTCCCTCGCGAACCCGCTGATCCCCGTCGTCGAGACCACCGCCATCCGCGGCTTCCCGACGACCCCGCGCCCGCGCAACGTCTCGAGCGCCCCCAGCACCGCCGCGATGCCGTTCTTGCACACGTCCGGGTCCTCGACGGTCATCCTGCACACGTCCAGCGGGCTGCCGATGCTGAACGACACGGCGTCGACGACCGCGTGTGGGTTGGTCGGGTTGACCAGGCACGCCGCGACGTCGTCCACGTTGTGCGCGTTGCCCTGCTTGACGACGAGGTTCGGGTGAGACGACGCCGGGAGGAGGGAGCTCAGTTTGGACGGATTGCGGCAGAGGGCGATGCAGATGTAGCCCTCGGCGAGTGAATGTTTGAGAGCCGCGAGACCGCACCCGCCGGATGCGCCGAAGAAGGCGACGGTCTTGATGCCGGACATGTTTGGTATGGGGAGATGACGACGATACTAAATGTAGTGTCTCGCAGAGTGCAAGTGATGTGATGTGTGTGAAGTGAGATATGAAATTGGTTCTTGGTTTCTTTGACTGAACTTGCCTGGTCTCTCCGTATTTCCGACACCTTCATCATCAACGACTTCCATCGTCTTTATACATGACCGTCCTGGTCCAGTCGGGCAGATTCGCAGCACCACCTTCATCCCAGTACCCTGGAATATGCCATCTTCAAATCAGCCTTGCGCGCATCATCCACATCTCGCTCCCCGCGCGAGAATGAACCAACACCCAAAAATCAAGCGCGAGATGAACTCCAGGCGCAAAGTCGGCAAAGTGTTCGTCCGTAAGTCGACTTCCCACTAGGTTGATCGACGGAGCACACACATCCCTGTCGCTGCTCAGAGGATCCGCCTCGTCTGGGGGTTCCCTGTCCCCCCAGATGCCGTCTTGCAGGTGTTAGTGCAAGATGATGCCGCCCCACCGGGAATGTGCACTCCTTAACATTTCCAAACATCCATGCCGGCCCAAGTTCCCTCCGACGGCCAAACCCATGTGGCCCAGCTCGCGTCCTCGCTCCAAACCGCCAGAAGCTCGATTCGCGAGGCATCTGCTGTGTAGCTTCAACCCCACGATATGCTGCAGACTAATGCACCGATTGGCCCAACACCATGGTCCCTTAAGAAGATGTCACTATCAACCTTCAATCACAAATCGCTTCACTTGGCAAAAGCCTCGTTGCATAGACTTCAATCATGTCATCCTTTTATATACCAGGTAAATCAAGTCACAAGGGCCGCCTACATATGCAATGCGGCTGCTGAACTCCTATAAGGAACGGACGGCAAGCGCCATTACCACAAAATGCCCAAGAAAACCACCAGAAAATGCTCTCTTTACATACAAGGAGCTGAAGCGAAACCCCGGTGAGTGCATCGCGTTATCCATTAAACATTTTAAATCAAAAAACCAAGTATGCTCCCATGCAATGCCTTAAACCCAGAAAGCTGCAGCCATGGCGATGAGCGCAGCGAAGGCGCTGGCGCCTGCCATGGACTCGTGGCGCACACCAAGAGATGTGCCGCTGCCGCTGCCGCTGCTGCCACTGTTGCAGTCCTGCGAGAAGCCACTGCTGCCGCAAGAAGAGCCGGATCCGCTGGAGCCGGAATCACCCGACGATCCAGAACCAGATCCAGAGTCGGAGCTGGAGCCACCACTGCTCTGGCCGGGGTCGGCTCCCGGGCCGCTGTTGCTGCCTCCGGGAATCGTGGCTGCCGATGCCGAGGGTTGGGCCGCACTGCCTGAGGCCGATGAAGCGCCGGCATTCATGTCAAGACCGGTGCCGAGGAAACTCTTCAGGATCGTGTCCTTGTCGCTGTCGACGACCGTGTCGTTGGTGGCCTTGATATTGTTGTAGTAGTAACTCTTCTTGCTGTTTGTTCCTGGGGAGCTCTTGGCGTTGTAGCAGTTGATCTCAACGTCCTTGACCTGGGCGTAGTAGTAACCGGCGTTCTTGATGTCCTCGCCATTCCAGTCAATGGCACCACCGGCCCATTCGATGGTGCCCTTGGCGTTGGTGTCGGCACCACCGGGCCAGATGGAGAGCTGCACACGGGCAGGCGTCTGGGGGTAGTCCCACTGCTGGGCGGTGGCGTTCCAGGTGTCGGAGCGCTTCTTGGTTCTGCCAACCTGACCGTCGACGAGCCACTGGATCTCATCGGGAGTCCAGTGGATCTCGTACGTGTGCCAGTTGTTGAAAGTGTTGGACAGGGAGATGTTGCCGGATTGATCGTCTGCAAGAGTCAGTTAAGGTTGAAAGCTTAAGGCACGGGCCAGACGTACACTTGGGGATACCCTGGAAGTAGTAGTTGGTTTGGGACATCTCGAGATCCGCGCCAACCCACTCGTAATCGATTTCGTCCTTCACGTCACCGTACAAGATGAAGGCAGTCACGACACCGGGGCCGCGCGAGGTCTTGATGGTGGCCTTGACACTGCCGTACCACAGGTAGGTGGTGGAGGCGAGGACGGTGCCGACACTCTTGGCGGGCATGGTCAGGAGTACGGCGCCATTGCGCAGGGCAGGCTCGCCCTGAGCGACCCAGTCGGCCTTGCTTGGGTCGCCGAGGTACTTGCTAATATCGACAATGCCGTCCATGGAGTTCATCGACATCTTCTTGTCCTGACATACGGGGGCGGGCACGCAGGCATCGAGAGAGAAGGACATTCGCGGGTCGCAGCCGCCGAGGCAGTAGGCACCGGTACCGCACTGGCCATATTCTGGAAGAGTCAGATCAAGTTCTCGATGTTTCGGGCAGAGGGCATCTTACGGGAACAGCAAGGCGCGGATTCGGGGCACTTCTGGGTCAAGGAGCAGCTGGGAGGGGTCTGGGCGAGGACGTTGGATGCGCCGAGGAGGGCGAGGCCCAATGGAAGAACCGACAACATGCTGTGTGGTGTTTGTTGGGTACAATTATGGTATTAAGATGGGTGAGAACGAATGACTTGGGAACTCGGTGGCTCGCCAAAAAAAGAGAACGACGTCGGTTTGGGTGTCGAAGGACCCAAGAGATGTCGCCGTCCGCGGGGCGCGGAGATTGTTCGTCAGTTGTTTGTGTTTACTGGCTGCCGCACTGCCGGTTGGAATTCGGCTGTCTGATGACGGTGACACCACGGGGACTCGCGTGTTCGGTCGAGCGTGCGTCGTCTTCCGGGCTGCGGGTGGGATATATCTGGGATGCCGCTTTGAATGAATTGACTTTCGAGTCCTTGTTGGGACGAATGGAACGAGAGAGTTCGGATAGGGTTCGTCGTGTGGCGGAAAGGCAAAACGGTTTCGCGGGAGACGGGATGCTTTGTTCGAGGCAGAAACAATGCGAACAAAGGCCGTGTGGTGAAGTGCGCGATACAACCTAACGAAAGGGTGCAAAATGCGTATTAAGCGATAGTAGTAAAGCGATACAGCGTAAAGGCGTCAGGCTGCTGGTCGGGAACGAGTGACGACCGTGTAGACGACGATGGAGAGGGATAGGGATGGAGAAGAGAGAGAGAGGAGGAGGGAAAAGGGTCGAAGCCAAGACGGCGAGAATTAATTTGGGGGGAGGGATGGGGGTAGCGGGAGGAGTGGGAATGCGCGGGAAGTCAAACCAGGCGAAAGTTAGTACGTTAAGGTACCTCACACTTTAACCTACGTCTACAGTCCTCCAGCTAATTCTTACGGTTAACACGGATTGACTACCAACTGCCTCCTCTGGTTCGTTGGTCGCCTGCTCGCTCGCTACCTTAGTGCTCGTGTCCGGGCAGCCCAACTCAGGGCCAACAGCCTGCCTGGCGCTGGCGCTGGGCTAAGGTAGCATCTCTCCTTCCAACTCCCTCGGGACTAGTCATCCATTTCACTGAGGTGATGTGCATGTGTTTTGATCGCCTCAGGGCAGTCAGTAAGGTACGGATAGAGATCATTGTCTGAGGCGAGGTGCCCCTTTCCAGTTGCCTCCCTGCCCCTCCAATGGACGTCTCCAGGTCTCCAGGGCAGTCTCAGTTCCCTCTCTCCCTTCAGTAGAATCTTCCCACTGTTGTGCTGGCAGAAGACTCCTGCTCACACATCAGCCGGGCACCTGACCGTCCATCCATCACCCATTCTTCGTCTGTCCAGCGCAAATGGAACCAATCGCTTTCCCCTCTGCAACGCCCTCCCTTGCCCGAACCGGCCAAGCGTGCTTGATTTAGGTAGCAGAGCCGGACCACCCTGCCCCTGCTCGCTGTGTTTTCCCTGCCTGCTCCCTCCGCCCCTCGCAGAATCAATGGAATGAATCCACCAGAGAAAAATACGGGGAAACCAAGGGATGCACCAAGAAACTGGAGAATCCGCCAGTCCCCTCGTAATGAACTCGCCCGCTGATCTCTGCTTCTGATTGGCCAACCGTGGGTTTTCCCCCTCTGATCGCCCCAAGATCATGTTTTTCTCTTCTTCTCCTTCTCGGGTATTCCATCCACAGTCCTCTTTTGGGATTAGGCCCCCCGGAGCCCGTCCACTTTTGCAATTCGATTGAGTCTTTGCCTGCAGCGATTTTCGCCCCCGTGCCGTCCTTCCCCCGTGCCCCCGTCTTGTCGTGTGTGCTCTGTGCGGCGGCGCACGGGGCATGTCACTTTTGACGTTGACTGACGATGATGTCTGCAAAAGCACCTGTCCCGTCTCGTGGCTGTCAATGCCTTCGGACGATATGCAGGCTTGATTGACAGGTGCAGTGCCATGCTGATGCAAAGTGCTTGGACGACGGGGGCTGAAATGAGCCTGTCGGCTGTACGCATCAGGATCGAATCCTCCACCACTAGCGTCGAGCCTCCCAACGCCAAACAATTTCAGAATGGAAGCCCTTTATGTACACTGAACTAGCACACAAAGATGACGATTGGCAAGCACCAACTAACCAGCCAACCAACCAGCTACCTGCCGCTACTCGAGTCTCCAAACCGTTCCATTGCCCCCGGCGCCGTTGGCCGTTGGAACCACAAACCTCACGCAAAAAAAACAAACTGATACCCAAGGCCATCCAATCACCTCGCCCTCTCCCGTGTCGAATCGCACATGCACCACCGTTGGAGGGCGGCACTTGAATATACACTGCTTACTGCGGTGGACTGTTTGACCACATGCGACAGCTGCGAGATCGTACGTCCCCTGTTGGCTGCGGCCAGTTGCGCCGCCGAGGCTTGCTGTGTGTAACAGGCAGATATCTGCTGTGTTCCGTCGACGAGACAAGGCGGACGCAAGGCGTTCTTTGGTTCAAGAATGGAAGGGGCTTGTAGACATAGATATGATGACAGTAATTGGTTTATGGCTTCAAAATGGCATTCTGCTTGGGCTGGAAGGTCTATCAATTTTTGACGTGGAAGATGTCAGACTTGATATTGAGCAAAGGTTTACGGCGCTCGTTGCAAGTGAACCACGCCACTCAACTTATTCGACCAAGATGACACCATGCGAGGAATCTGAAACCCTTCGATTCAATGGCACTGGGAATATGCCGTAGGAGGAAAGAAAGGTAAGTTGACTGGCACGGAACGTGTTGGTGTTAAGAGTGTGACCAATAGTCCATACTAAGTTTACTGCATTTAACATTGCGTATGAAACGACAAAAATATTAAAATCGACAACCCCCTTCGTATAATTCGCAAAAACAACACGATAAAAATATCTCTAAAGTCAGAGAATCACTAGTAGAAGACAGCAATAGAAAAATGAATAAGAGAGGCAACGAACACGGTAGGCATGCACAGGAGCACAGGCTGCTGTAACAGCCACGACCACGACTATGATCACTTATCGACAACACGAAAAAGACACGCTGATCAATTCTCAACAAAATACCAGACGACGTCCTAATGAATTAAATGCTCGCAGTAGTTACTGTCTCCCCAATGTCGACATTTCCTTCAGCGCCTTACCTCGCGGGTCGGCCTCACACGACTAGGACTGTAAGTCAGGAAGGACACGGGATGACAGAGTCACAACTACGACAGATACTCTTGTCAAGAATCAATGAGTCCACTCCACACCACACCAGCAGTATCTGCATCGGGAAACGAGTCACGTTCAATCGTCAAAATTTAACAAAAAACCAGGCATTGCTGCATTCATCCTATCGACACCGCACCATGTCTACCGCCGCTCCAATTTGAGTACATGACACATTACAATGCCCCCATTCACACCATCCCATGATCTCACACAATCCCTTGACCGCACAACTCGTCATATCGCTGACGTCTGTCCAGAACCAATAACAACACTTCTTCACACTAAGGGTATAGACTCATCATGAATCGAAACAATCTCACCATCTCGTCCCAGCTAATCACCCTTGACACCACCGGCCCTAGACCACCAATGTGTGCCTGTGCATCGATCATCACCCGTGCTGATAACACTTGCCCGAGCCCATTACTTCATCCGGTCCTCTGGATAATCATGGATCAAAGAACTTGCTTTTACGCAATCCCCATATCGTCATCCCATGCCTAGTCGAAAGGCCCTACGCAAACATGTACGCGGACCACTCAACGGCAAACATTCACCCGCCATCTCTCAACTTCCTTTTCGTGTTGCGCTATGAATACTCAAAGCACACTGTAATAGCCTGGTGGCCCGACCAGGCCATCCACCATACTTGCGAACTCGGACTCTCAAATGAAAAGCCATCCCACTTCCTCTCCCTGAGCCCAAAGGGACCCGAGCCAGTCCACTCATGCCACCAAGCAATCCGGACGCACACATAGTCGAAAGAAAATTAAAATTCCAACTTCGAAAGAAAAAGTAGGATAGTAAAAAAAAAGGTGCAAAGGGGGAATCGTCTTTTTCTGAGTCCGGGTCGTTGAGATCGTCAGAACGAGAAAGAAACACAATTGGTATACGCCCAAGGCATAGAGACACTCCCAGCGCCGTTTCGCAGTATTGCCCGTTTCCCGAGTATCCTCAGAGCCGCCGATGAGCTGAGTTCCTCTACCGAGCATTCGGTTTGGCGTAGAGGTCTACGAATCATTTAGTACCGATGCGGCTGCGGCCGTGCCGACGCGATGTTGAGAGAGGGCATACCGGGGAAGTGCTCCTTGGCGTATTGTTCGCATGCCTTAGCTGGCTTGCCGACCTTCTGCCCGATGACCTTCCACTTGTTGTTCTCGTACTCCTTGATGGCGTTGAGGAGTGCTTGGCTCTGCATTTTGTTAGTAACATACTCAACGTAGATTCAGAGTGGCAACAAACCTCGTCCTCTGCGAACTCGGCGTAGTGCATGTCCTTGTACCAGTGCTTCTTCACACTACCCTCAGTGCGGGTGGGGAAGGTCTACGTCATGTTAGCTGAGTTCAACAGACACAAATGAGGCGCGGATGATGACGAACCTTGGCAATCTCTGCCCAAGAGCTACCAGCATCTCTCATCTGCTTGAGACGGAGCTCCTCAGCTGGGGTCCAGGGGGTATTTGTCCGGCTTTTCTTAGCCGGGGGAGGAGCAGGAGCGGCATTGGCGTCTTCCGTAGGCTGGGCCTGAGGTTGAGGAGCGGCAGCAGGCGGGGCCGCGGGAGGAGGGATGGGAGTAGTGGTAGGTGGCGGCTGGGCAGCGGGCATCGGGGGCGCACTCGTGACGACGGGAGGAGCAACCGGCGCCGGAGCGGGGGCCGGGCGCTTACGGTTCCTGTTCGTCTGAGGCGGGGCCACTTGGGGAGGCGGCTGGTGCTGAGCCTGCTGCTGGGCATGTTGCTGCTGATGTTGCTGAGCATGCTGCTGAGGGTGCTGCTGGGGGTGGTGTTGAGGCTGGGCCGGAGCTTGAGAAGGCGGCTGCGGGATTTGCATCGGAGGCTGCACCGGGGTGGGGTGCTGCTGATGAGGAGCCGGGCTCTGCTGAGGCGGCGGGGCGTACTGGAACTGGGGATGCTGATCCCGACGAGACATGTCCTGCTGGTAAGGGTGCTGAGGGCTAGAGGCAGGTGTTAGTGAAGTTCCATTTCGACGGGATCAACATCGTGGATAGAGTTGATGCGACTTCTGGGACCCTTCGCGAGGTCGTTGTGACCAAACGAGTGCGAGTGTGCAGTGCATCTCAACCCGCCCGAAGGTCGTGTTGTTATTGTTGCCCGTTACACCCTCCATCTCGAGGCGAGACCAGACCAGATACCATCGAGCAAGGCCAAGAGTGGCCAGGGTAGCTCGAGTAGTGTAGTTCGTGGCCAGGTATCTTGTCCTGTATACCGATATACCAACGGTAGGTACATGGACAAGTACCCAGACAGCAGAACCGGCAGCAGGCCCAGGCCCCGGAGGAGATGGCCGTTGTGGTGGTTGGTACGCAGCCTCGCGGGGCGGAGGATGGAACGGGAAAGGGGGTGACTTTGGGGTTGGAGGGGGAGTCGGAAGCGGGAGGATACGGAGGATGTAGAGGAGGACAGGTACAAGGTGGAGGAGGTACTTACTGCATGTCGTTAGGTTGATGGGGGGTGGAGTTGGAGTAGATGTACTCCGGCACTGGGCCGACTTGCCACTGCTGCATGTTCTAGCAAACGGGCCAACGTTAGTACCGGCTTGTATCCGCTGAGTTGTTTCGCGAACGAGAGAAACAAATGTGTCGCGCGAAAGGCAGAGTCAGAGTCAGAGTCATGGGCCCCACGGCCAGGCGTCAAGCGCGGACGCGACACGGCCGTTTGGGTTTTGCGCGGCGAGGGTACATGACTGCGGCGCTCAAGTCGCGACGAACTGCGATGAAAATTTGATGCCGGCCGACGCAACCACGCGCGCGCTCTCAGTTGCCATCGCGGGCGACGACAGTGAAGTCGTCGACGAAGATGGATTGGCAATACGCAAGGTGAGACGCGATGAAATGACGTGCTTGCGCCGTGGCGATGATGCGATCAACGGAGGGGAGAGATGAAAAAGGTCGTGGAAGGCGACCGCAACAAGACGAAAAAAAAAAGACGCGATTGCTTCAAAGAGAGGCAGCAAGGCTAGCGACAACGAAGCGGAGAGCGCGCGCGCGACAATGAATGCTTTGCGACTCGACGAAGGTACAAGCGAGCCAACATGATCGGTCGGGCCAATGTGTGAAAAGCGACATAGGAAACGGGTGAAGGTACTTACGGGCAATGTAGTGGTAGTATTAACTCAAGCAGCGATGCATAAACCGACGGTTTGATGGATGGGGAATATTTTTTCTGGTCGCTGCTCTCTGTCGGAAAAAGAGACTTGGACCAAGCGAAGCCTGACGTACGGTCGCAAGGCAAGAAGCGGGTCACGGCACACGCCCAGGGGGGACTGACTGGAAGGGGGACGTGGACGTGGATGGGAAGGGGGAGGGGGGGGGGGGTGAAGTAGAGAATGAACGGGG